>JAFIDM010116283.1:0-39391 GCA_023159025.1 Thereuonema tuberculata
AAGAATCAAGCAATAAGCAGCCTATTCCCAAAGAGCAGAAAAACTGAAAACATTTTTGAGAAAAGCTAAAGTTGTATGTCTCACTAGACGATTTACTTATAAATACTTATAAATATATAGTTTGTGAATGTTGTAGAAAAACACTTAACTGATGAGCAAGAATCAAAGAAGAATTCTACCCCAACAATTAAAAAGGTGAGAGTTTCAGATAGCTAATTCACAAATTCTCACTTTTATGAAAAACGACTCCTATTAATCTTCTTACATGTCTAGGTGCTGCCGCATGTTAAAGGAAAACTTCCTTTTGACGTTTGATCTCTAGGTGTCAGACATCTTCAGAGCTTGAGTTCTACGACTTTCTTTTTCCGGCGAAGGTTATAAACGCTAGGACTTCTGGGTAAGCTCTTAAGACCATGATGGAACTTGCTGCATCTTGGATAATTTACTGAGATATGTGAGAACTTGCTGTTTTATTTGAGGCACCTGAAGGTTTCTGGGTAATATCCCAGACATCACTTTAACATTCACTTGTTGATTCATGATGCATTATGGGTAATTCTTCGATGTTTCTGGATGATTTCTTCAGTGTCGGTAACCAGGCTCTTGTTGGATAGCTGTCTTTCCTATTGACATTTTGAAGTATCTCAATTTTTTTAATAGCTTCTCTTATTATCCTGTGGTAATATCTTTCTTCACCAGAACAGCCAAGGAGATTCATTGGATGATGTCCACGGAAACACCCACACATTTCAACGATTCTTGTACTTTTTAGGATCAAAATTTTTTTGTACTTTTTGGATACATTAATAAAAATTAAAAATATTGGATCCAATATGACATCTCAAAATTTAACGCATTTTTAATTTTAATTCGGCTTTAATAAAACTTTTTTATTATTATTAATAAAACCAGCATTTTAAAAGTAATTGATTTTTGATTTGAAATATTTGAACTTTCTCGATGTGTTAATTTCAGTGAAACTTTTCGTTAATAATTCTAAGACAAGTTTTTAATCTAGTAAATAATTATGGTATACCAGAATGTTAGTGATGCTTACAAAATTACGATTGTATCTCCATTTTTTATTCAATTACAACTTTACTTTCTATTCAAATTGAAAAATTCAGTTATATTTATACAGAGTGGTATTGGTAGAAGAAATACTGAAGACCAAATAAATGAAATAACAAGACAGGATTAGGTCAAGTAAATATATTTTGAATAACATATGGCAAATATTTGTTTTGTACTCACAAAAATCACTTGTAAAGTAAACTGATCCTTTCCTCAGTACTAAAGGAATTTCCGACCATCTGATTCCTGGCCTACCTTCTGATATTTTGTGGACTTCAATGACAGCTCTGCTATCTGCTTCATTTGCGTACATACTTGTCAGAGTATGAGCTTTAACTAATAGCAACTGCATCTCGCCCTCTTCAATATTAGGACTAAACTACTGTACTGACATGCTTGTATTAAGGCCTTGACATGCTGGTATTAAGAAGTTAGCAGAAATTGTCCTATGGTAATATATTTACAAAAACTCCACGTACCTCGTTATAGTATTTAAAATAGATTTATTAAAAATACTGTAACTTGCAAATTTTCGAGAAGTTTAACTCGTCTTCTCTTTTTCAAGCATATTGACATAGATGGAATATATACAAAACAAAAGCAAAAATAGTTAGAAGCTTGAACAAATACTAAAACTCATACTAATACTTTAAAAATGTCAATTGTTGAAAAAACAGCAACAATTTTTTTAACTATCTGTTTTTATTTAGTCCCTCATTAATAAGGCAGTGGAAGGGTCAATATGAATTTGACGTTTTTAATTATTAAAAGTTTTTCTATTTGTTATGCTATTATCTTGCTTACATTGTTTTTAATAATTAAATAATTTCTTATTGGTGTATTTTTATATAACAACAAAATTATTTGATTCACGAATTTTAGTATTTGTTGAAGCTTCTAACTATTTATGCTTTTGTTTTGTATATATTCCATTCATGTCAATATGCTTGAAAAAGGGAAGACGAGTTAAACTTCTCGAAAATTTGCAATTTACAGTATTTTTAATAAATCTATATTAAATATTATAATGAGGTACATGGAGTTTTGTAAATATATTACTCCAGAAATGAAAAGGAGGAGATTACAGGAAGAATATGTCTTGTGGTAAGTTTGATATAAATTATTTATATCATTTTGAAAAATCTATTATAGGGAATTTGGTTTTTGCTTATTTAGTTCTTAAAGCTATCGAAGGATCGTCTTAATACTGCATCTATCAAGAGATAAGGTTTAATTTCAAAGTAGACAGAAGATGGAATTTCTTTTGACCTCAATCGGTTAGCTTTTCAAAAAATAATAATAAATAAAGTGTTCAATGTTTAAAATAATGAAAAATAAGATAACCCTACAACCGCGTATTAGTAGATGTTGTTTGTTTGTTTTTGTTTTTCTTCATATAACCCTCCCTCTTCCCTTGGATCTAACAATACCACTTGTTGGATCAGACTGGTTTAATGTAATATTTAAAGAAAAGGTTAAATGAAAAGTGATTAAGTGCAAAAAATTCTAGAATAGACTCTTGTAATTTATTCCCTACGTATACTTACTGCATGGTATGTTCCAGAGATGATCCAATTGAATGCATTGAGGCCAACACTCGATGAGGTCTTGGGTGATTATCACCTTGAGGACTGATAATATTCTCCCTTTCTTCTTCCTTCTTATGTTCTTACGTCAGACATAACTGTTCCCAATATCAGTATGGCAAATATGGAAGTAGTATATTTTCAACAATCACCTCTATCAGGGGCCGTTCTGTAAGGCTTTTACTATTACAGAAGTACGTGTTATCACTGAAGCCATACCCGTACCATTCAACTCTATACTGCAATTATTCTGAACATCGTTCGTCTTTGTTTAGGCAGTTAGAAGGTGGTGTCACCTTGGTCCTCTGGAACTGAAGTAAACGGCTGGCAGTAGTTCTCCGAGTAACACCTTGAACTATATCTGCAAGGATGATAGCAACTTTTGCTGTAAGAACGCCAACAGCCTTGCAACATTACCCAATCTTTCCTGTCCATCGTCCTCCTAGAAAAGGCCTATGCATCAATCCATAACCAGGCCTGATGTTGCCCATAGTTGACACACACTGTAATGTCATGCAATTTAGCTAAATTGTTGTCCGATTTGGAATGAAATATTTTGACCTCGCGTACACAGATCATTTCCTCTCTATATAGTTGGTATTATTCAAGCCACTTTTTCTTTTTTAATACTTATTTAGAAGGCACATAGATAGTATGAAAGTGATGCAAACTAAGCTACTTTTTCCGTAGCAAGTTACTACAACGATCCTGTGTTGTACAAACTTGGAAGCTTTAATCCGAAACACAGATGCTTCTGGTGCTTATCTCAGACCCACATAGCAGTACAAGTCTTTCAAACATGGGGTTCTAATTTCAGTTTGCGTCAGTGATGGCACATAATACATTGTAACAAATTTAAATTTCTTAAAATGTAATTTACAATATTATTTTGTAATATTCATCAATTAACTTATTTATAACTTACCTAACAAAAAATTGACTTAAAATATTAAAAACATTAAAGAAAGTGAAAAACATTTATGCCAGTCGATATAATCTGTAATAGAATACTTTTCATTTTTGAATAGATTTTTTTTCCCCATGCAGTTTAAAATAAAGCCCACTCTGAAGTAATTCTTTGTCATAAATTCTATTCCTAATTTCATTAAAAAACCTAATATAATTACTAAAACTAGTTTTTGAAAATATATATGCTTTAAGTGAAGGGGTATAATAGTAAGTTGACGAGCAATACAATTAGTTATCGTTCCACAAATTACTTGCAATTGTTTACTACTTTGTGTAATACCGCCAATAAAATACAGTAAACTCCCGATTATCCGCGGAGTTGGGTGGCGCGGCAACCACGGATAAGCAAATTCCGCGGATAATCCGAAATAGGACGAAAATCAACACAAAAATGCTTTTAACGTGTTTTATTTACATTGAAATGGCAGTACATACATTATAACCAATTATTTTACTTAATTTTACTTTATTTTCTTATTTTTTAACAACAAAAAATCGGTTAATTGTTTTTGTTTTTTCGTATCGAAACACGAAAACCCCCTACTTGGATGTCACTCAATGTGCCTCTTTTATTGTTTACCTTATTCTAGATTTAAAAAATGTTTGTTGATTCCGTAATTTATTGTACAGTAAAAAAAATGGAAATGGGATAGGTCCACCGATAATCCGCAAAGCGGATAATCGGGAGTTTACTGTAGTTACAATTCAAAGCTTATTACAGACCTGTTATCCGTGGATTTGTATGGCCCTGAATATTTTGTTTGGATATCTAGCAATCAGTGAATGTCAGTCGAATTGAATATATTTAGAAATTTTGAAGATGTTTTCCACCAATCACAGGACAGGAAAGTATAGAACAGTTGAACGGCTGGGGGATATGTGACGTCGAAAAAATAAAACATGAAAAATTTCAGAATGGAGAATTAGGATTGTATAGTACAAGCTCGGGCGCAATTTAGGAACTAGTATATGCTATGATATATCGCAAAGCTAGGTACACGAGACCATCGACTATCTCTAAAAATTATAATCCATCTGAATGAAACGAAATATGAGAATACGCATAAAGGTGCGTTGTAAAGCTATAATCATGTCTGCATAATTATATTTATGATCGTAGTTATTACAAATTCGATATATCTGTCATAACATTGTGATTTGAGGAAATTACTCTCGATGTAGATCCACATTATAAATCGAAAAAGAATTTAAGGTTTTTTTAATAGAAAGTTTTGTTATGCTAGATCGCAAGAACATACAGTCGTTTCTGATTTCGTACACCCTTGCTTGACGCTTAATACTGACTTCTTGTTTTCATCTGTTAGGTTACCGTAACAATGTATTTTAATTAACATCATCCATTGTTATGGGTAATCTAAAAGAAACATCAACGCTTCTATTATGTTCTATAGAAATCAGAGTCGAAATGTAGATAAAAGGGCTGCACAGGACCAGTGATTATTTAACTGATAGAATATACCATAATTATGCCTCTGAGCAAATTATCGAAACAGTTTTCTGAACTTTAGTTTGTCTAGCAAATCATGGCGTAATTTCTACAGCATTTGAAAATTTTAAACGTATTCCATATCAAATTCTCAAAAATAAAGTCCTGATGATGGAAGATACATGTTAGATACATAATTTCACATTAAAAATATGGAAGTGAAACAAGGTTTAATGTGCCACTAAATTAACATAAAAGCACAAATTAATGACACACGAACTAAAATATCTGAGTCATCATCGATGAGTCTGGCACGGCCGTTTCGTCCTCGTTGTGGACTCATCAGCCAGACCAATTCCCCAACAAATAGCTCAAAGTGAAAAAGAAACCACTCTCGCACCGGACGCCCCAGACTCTCACCAATGATGGCCCAGATATGTTTAGTTGTGTCTCCTTAATTTTTGTCTTTTTTCTTTCTTTTTTTTCCATATTATTTAGTTATTATTTAAGTGTTGATATTATACAATAAATAATGTAGAAAGTGTTAATCATAGTAATGTATTAGTATCAGACATTGAAATGTTGATATTGTGTAAATAATTTAGAAATATTAACTACATCGAATTTTTTAACCATATATTTTTTAAAAAAAATTGAAGCAATAATTAAATTACTTTACGATCGAAGTTAATACATGGATTAATTTTGTGTTATACTTGTTTGCTTGTTGGATGTTGTTGTTGTTGTTGGTTGGGTTTTTAATGGCGCAAAAGCAGCTGTGGTTAAGCTGCGACAATTTGTTGGATGTGTTTCTGATTGGCACCACTTACGTGGTCTGCGTCAGTGTAGGAACGTCATGGGGGCAAGTATTAAACAGAAATTTGGAATTCATCGTTTCATAAGGCAATGCAGTGTAGGCAAGAAAGAAAAAGGAACACAGGAATGCTCAATACACATTGCTAACACCCCTCAAAATAATCTCCAAGATTGTCCACCATACGTTGCGTATATTCTGTCCAACGCCATAATTCTTCACGCTAACGCCCCATGTCACATAGCAGCTGTTGCACAGGCTTTGTTACTTCGATAGGGATGGGCTATGTTGGGTCACCCTCCGTATTCGCCAGATCTTAGTCCATGCGACTTTGATTGGATTCCAAAACTCAAGCTGCAGTTACATGGGAAACGTTTACTAACAAAGATGAAGGCGTTTCGGCGAGAGATCTAACACTTAATGACTCACATGCAGCCAATGGTACTCTCAGCCTTCCCAAACGCTGGCAACGTACGGTAGACAATCTTGGAGATTACTTTGAGGGATGTTAGCAATCTGTATTGAGCATTCCCGTGTTCCTTTTTCTTCCTTGGCTACACTGCATTGCCTTATGGAACGATGATTTCCAAATATGTATTTTCCACTTGCTCTCCTGACATTCCTTCACTGACCCAGAGCATGTTAGTGGTGCCAATCAGAAGCACATCCAACAAGCTTTCAAACGTGTATTCTGGAATTGCAGTGGCGACGCATGATTGGCAGATAAAAAATAGTTGCCATGACTTAAGCCCCAACCCTCGTATATCTATTAGAATATTTCGTATTGCTAGCAAATTATTTTATATATCGCACTCACAAAATATATTTTTAGGCAATTTAATACATTTTTAATGTTATTCTGACTAGCAGAACAGATTTCAAAGATACTGTAAGTATGGAGCCACCAAAAAAAAAAATAATAATTCCGAAATGGTTGAACTTTGTGGTGAAAAGAAGAAAGTTACATATTCAAAATATTTGCCTATATAAATAAACTTATTTAAGTGAATAAATTTAAAATTTAATAAAGCCTACAATAGCGTGTGAACAAAATGAAAACAGATAAGGGTTTCACATATCTGACACCCCGAAAACGTTTGTGTACCAGAGTTGCTGGGAGGAGAGGGGGGTTACAATGGTTCCAATCGTTCAACCATAAAAAAAAAAAAAAAGGTGCATCCTTTTCCCGAATAGGAAGGAGAGATTTATAAATAAAATGATGACTTTCCAACAAAAAAACAAGTAACAAAATGTTTTCTTCCATTTTCTGATGCACTTCCCCACCACCACCACCAAAATAATTGATATCTACTTGTACTACTGTTAACATGTGTAAATATTTCGTCCAAATTGCTTAAACATTATTTGTTTTAAATTGAAACTGAAAACCTTATAATTAAATAATGCACACAAACCCTTTTGTTGAAATAAAATGTACATTTATTTCATATTTTAATAAAAATGGCGTTACTTGGCTCTGTCTAATTTCTTTGGAGGTGTTGGGAATTACTTCCCAGAGGCTAATTCAAACCAATGTTTCTCCAGATACCTGGAGTCCCACATTCGTGTAAAATCTCCAAAGAAGAAAGACACTGTACAAAAAACATACTGTTCACATAAATAAACAACAAGTATAATAATGCAGTTAATTGGAATTCTTAAATTTTTGGAAGTTTCGAGAATGATTCCTGCCTTTATTTTCCACGTGTCCTGCTGATTAAGTTTAGTTGTCGTAAAACATCTCATCACCTCCTAAATCCCACGCTGGTTTTTGTCCATTATCGTGAACCCTTAAGATGTTTACTTAGAATAAAAATAAATATGACTTTCATAAGAGGAAACACTTAAAACCAAGTTACAAACAAAGACTCCAGCAAATTACATATCTTCCTAACATTCCTATCTTTAATCACGACTTACAGTGATAAGAGCCAATGGTCTTAGAATTTTTTTTTATATAAGTCAACGCATTTGGGACTTACTAAGGTTAATGATCGGGCTTTAAAAGTTCTGATAAGAATTTAAGATTGTAAATATCCACTCCTAAAAAACGAGCAGCATATGATGGAATAGTTGCTGGAGGAAGACTGTACGTTATATCTGCATATTATCTTGGTGAAATTGTGTGACCATAATATCGGGAATATTCTTACAAAGAGATAATACATCTCTCTCTATTACAATTAATATAGTCGGCACTAAAATGGCAGTAGACAGTTGATATTTTTTTTTTTTATTAAAATTCACAAGAACTTGCACGCATACACACAGAAAAACAGTTTTAGAATACATAATTTAGAAATATGACATCGCAATATATATATAGAAAAAAAATATAAGAAACAAGAAAAGTAAGGAAGCAAGAACAATATTACAAATTATAGTCGAGTTGATAGAGGTTTTACTGCAGGTTTCGAGTGCAGTAGAATTAGGCCTAACAGAAGTAAAGCTACTGCCTCGAACCAGATCTCAGTTACCTAGCCTAATACCAGAGATCATGGACTGAGCGATAAAACACTCTCTCATACTCGGCACAGGAAGCACAGCTGCCTTTGACAAAAGAATTACATTTTCTCTATATACACGAAATTGGACGCTATGGTCATTAGGGAGCAGGCAGGAACCACTCCGAAGAGAACAAAAAAAATCAATATAAAATATATATTATATATATAAAACAAAAAATGAAACAAATGCGGCGTTTCATATCTTTTATAAAGCTATAAGTGAGCCAGTGCGACAATTTAACAGAAACGAAAAATAGGAATTAAAAATATGCAACTGTAAGATAATCTGCACTTTATCTGCAAGATAGTCTGCAACCATTTACATCCTGGAGATTATGTTTCCCCCCTCAATTTTGACTCTTATCTATATTGTACATCGTTTATTATCAGAATTATTTTTAAATTTTCTCAGGACTGTATTCTGAAATACAGAAGTACCTTTTACATGCTAAAGTTAACAATAGCTCGCAATATTTTTATTTGCTTGTTTATTTTTCTTATCGGAAAAAAAATTTCATAAACCCTAGAAATTCTGGACGCTAGACTGATCTTGCAAAGCCATGATGTCATTTTTTTTGTATTTATTTATTTCAAAAGAAAGCAGTAAGTAATCTTTTAAAATTTTCACTTAATAAACGTTTTTAATCAATAAGGAATTGGTGTTGTAATCGCAAGGAAATTAGGGAAAAAAATATAATTAGGAACAAAAAAAAATCAAAGTTAAAACGACAGAAATTTAGTGAAATCATATCATGACTTTTTTTAGGCAAATGTGCAGAATTTTACGATAGCATAATTATCGTAATACATAGAAATATGTAGAGGTGAAGAAAAGTGATGATAAAGAGGAATAAAAAGGGATTAACTGAAAGAAAAAGAAAAACGAAAACAAAGAGATAAAAATGTAAACATTGAAAAATAACTATAGCCCATTGCACACGTTTCAGGCTTCTTTGACAAGAAAGATAATCTTTTCGATCTAAAACTTTCAGTTCTGAAGTACCGATGACTGGCAAGAACCTGTTCTTCTCAATGCCAACGAAAATGTACGGAAGTTCGAAGTTTTTGCCCGTCATCTTTACAAGCAAGTATATTCAAGCTATACAATCATTTCACTGGCAACGAAATAGACAAATATATGAGCACAGTTTGAAGAGGGGAATTAAAAAAATCATGAGCCACTTCTTTGGGGTAAATATTGTGCTGTACCATTGCTCACTGTCTGCTTTGTGCGCATGCGCACCAGCTTATCATACAAACAGCTAGGAAAAACGAAACAAAAAAACAAATCATTTGAAGGTTTTTTATATTCTAGAAAAAAAAATTGAAGAAAAAGTCGTACATTTCACTTGGATATTCCACTAGGACACTTTGAAATTTGAAAAAGGTGTTAGAGGTTATATTCTCTCTCTTTCATTCTCTCTGAACTCTTGGAAAAACATACAAATGCTTATATGTTAATACATCACATTTTAAATACATTTTTTTATGAAACATTCAAAGTGAGCGTTTGTCTCAGTGGAATTATAAAAGAAATATCTTCAGAGTGTGAATATTTTCTTTGAGTCGACAATGTCTAACTTACTAATTTATATTTCACCGGATTCAACAAAATCTTTAACAACAAAATAAAAAGAAAAATCAAAAGAAAATGTACAAAAAATATCAAGAAAAGTCATGAAATGGTAAGAAAATCTTAAATTATAATGAACTTTATTTAAATATAAAAATATTTTAATTAAACTTTTAACGTTTTTTGAAACGAAAAAGACAAAACAACTTATATTGTAAATTATGTCAATAGAGCATGAATTGGTTACCCATAGGCAAAATTTTGTAACTGAAGCTGAGTACAACAGAAAGTGTATGGTCCCACTTACACTCCACCCTTAGTTTGCAAACAAATTGGGGTCAAGAGTCGCACATAGAGAATTAATCTAAGTTTGATCTAAACCTACAATAAAGACAAAGTAACAGCAAATCATCCACATTCACACGTAGATCTAATAGTTAATTTTGGGGTGTCTGTGTTATTCTTTTTCAGGAGATGGTTTCACTTGCCAACAACGAGGGGGGTGAGGATAGAAACAAAAGAAATGAAACTTAAAGAAACAAAAAACAGATTGCACTGAACTCACAAAAATATCATTTTTCCATTTCCAATAATAATAATAATAAAAATCTCACAGAAACGTGAAATTTAAAACTTAACAAAAAGCAAAAAAAAAAATTAAGAGACAATCTAACAAACACTGCTTGTCACAAGGATTGGGGCACTGAATACTAGAAGATTTATTTATAAATACTTAAAAAATCATACATTAATATGAATTTGATTTGGCTGGGATTTTTTTTTAGTATTTCTTTGTCAGGATTAATGTTTCTTAATAAGAATAAATTAATAAAAAACAGATGACTAGTTTCACAGTCCAACCAGAAGGGGTTATGGACAAAAATGTTCAAGACACAACTAACGTAGCCTATAGAGACAGGTTTTTTTTTTTTTATTTTTTTTTTTTTATGTATGTTGATTTAAAGCATGCAGGACAGCGAGGAATGCTTTTCTGTAATTAAACTAGCTTTGGTCTATGATAATAAGGTTAACAGCAAATCTGTACATTACTTGTACGTACATTAATCTCTCACTAAACAGCAAGAGAGTTTCTTAAAAATCTGGTATCATTTGAATTCATTTTTTTAACGTTTAAATCAGGATTTATTTAATATATTTATATATATTTATATATATATAAGTTATATATATATTCCTTAGTGTTTTTGTCTTTGCCTTGTGTATTTATATTTTGTTTTTTGTATAGAAAAAAAATGTAAAATTCTGATAACTGGGAACAAAAACCCACAACGGATTTCTCCGTTCGAAGAGGGGAGGAGGAGGGGGGCTATGGAAAGGGGAGGTGAAAAAGGTGGGAAGAAATAGCGTCCGAAACTACACAGAAGCTAGATTCTACAAAGAGTTTGTTTTTTTTTTTTTAATTTTTTTTTAGTTTTTATTTTGTTGGTTTGAATCAAAAAAAAGCAGCTGGAAACAAAGATAAGGTATCGGTCAACTTCTCGTTTTCTTCTCGTTTTCTCACGGGAAAGGAAGTAGATGTCGCCAACCCATAGGAGAGAGTTCACCCCATCCTACAGTGGAGAAAACCAAGTTGAAGAAGGGGGGAATAATCTGCCTTGTTTTCTTACGAAGAATGATTGTGGTGATTGAGGAAAAAAGAGAAATAGAAGAGAAAAAGGGATGAAGTCTATCTGAAAAACGTTGGTGAAGAAGAATAAATTCCTCATTTGAGACTAAAATATTTGGAAGAGAAAATGCTCTTCGGTTTAAAGATGTTGGTTTTTGTGACGCAATTTTCCGTGGGCTTTTTTTTAAAAAAAAAACTTTGTTTTATCTTTAATATGCTTTCAATTATCAATCTGTATCGTCACTATCATTGTAAACCACCAACTCGATCATTATTCTTCGTCAACAACAACTCTATATAATAAATTATTTAATTTTTTTATCTAAAGAGAACTGATAAGAATTAAATCGATTAGCAATTAATATTTTTTTCGGTATGGGATATTATTTTAATGCTTTTTAATTTTTTTTTTATTTTTTTTTTAATGTTTGTAAAAAAGGGATCTAATGTGTTACACCCGACTTGCAAAGGTTGACTTACACTCCCAAATGTGCTCATAAAAAGGCCTGGCACGGCACTGACTATATTTATAGATCTGGACAGGCAAAAAAAACAGACAGGCATCCTAATAGAGACCGCACCCCCTCAGGTTGTTGGCAATGATCACATCAGTTACTGCATCGAACACAAATTGGATATTGGTCGTATCTGTGGCACATGTCATGTGACAGTAGATTTCTTTTGATGTACTCTTGTTTTTTGCCTCAAACTGGGCTTGGATGTAAGCTGCCGCTTCCCCGTACTCTTGGGCTCCTGAAAGAAGAAAACAAAAAATTAATTAGAATAGAGAATTCGAAAATGTTGAACAAGTCGAACAACAATTTGAAAATGTTGAAAACAAACTGAACAACAATTTGAGAAATGTTGAACAACAAATTGAACCATAATTTGAAAAATGTTGAACAACAAATTGAAGAACAATTTGAAAAATGTTGAACATTTAGTCGTTCTAAATTTCTTAAGACCATTGTAAGATGGCCAATATATCTGATGAAAGCTAACTTTTTCTATGAAAGTAAGACTTACAGGTCATTCAGTCTGTGTGTATGTGTCCTCCCTTCCCAACTTTTGAACCCACAATATCTTTAATAACAGTTGACAATTTAACATGAGTGAAAGGTTATGGGCCCTGCTTTTTGTTTTGTCTTCTTCCAAGATTATTTGCAACCCTCTTGAATCTTTCAAGTTCAGTTCTTGATAAGAAGAAAATTAACCAAGAACACTTCTCCTCGCCTGCAAGGGGCTCTTGGTCAGTGAATCTTGTTTATTGACACAGCAAAGAACCGCAATTAATTACTCAATAGACGAGACAAAACGAAAGCATGTGGGTTATGGATCTTTCAGTTAGCGTTTCTGCTCGAGACATTGTAAAACCGCATTAACATAATCTTCCTGTACAAGAGTAGAGTACAAATCGGTAATAACTAGTGAAAGAACATTAAGAGACTTAAATTACAGAATTTTGGCAGAAGATTGCTGGATAGTGTGGGAAGGGCACGCTGTGATTCCACTTTTTATTAAACCATCAGAAAGTACTAGAATAGCTACAGATGATATAAAAGCCACATTGTCGACATCCAAAGGTATTCTATGATCACGATAAAACTTGCACATTGGTAACTAATTGATCAAACAGCATCAATTCGTTAAATTCATTGTGAACGTTGGTTATATTGAAAAGCATAAACCGGTCATCAAATTCAGCAATTCAAAACCTCAAGTTGCTAAGAGAGGGTTATGGGAAGTGATTAATGACCACTAAATGTATGATGGTGATAAGAAAAGCTTCACTAGTTACTATTCCACCAATACGTTTCCTGCTGTAATCTAAAGTGCAGCCAATCAAAAGACAACAGTGATAGTATTAGATTAGAGAAGCTTTCTTAGCTCCAGGTCTTCTGTGTTAGGATGAAGTGAAGATTAAATAAAATTTCTTAAAAAACTCTTGTATTAAAATATCTTCAGTGCGGAAGTCAGTTTGATTTCAATCCATAAAATGTTTAAACAGGACAATTCACACAGATGTGTATTTTTAAAAAGGAAACAAAGGGTGCTTCACAATCACCCATAGTTCACTTCTGAGCAATTGGCAGATATCTAATGAATTTTCACTTTTTAAGACTAGATTACAGTTTTGACTTACATTTGCAATTTAATCAGAAAGAAATTGTTGCTTTCAAACAAAACAGGAAATGGGAATTTGAATTTAGTATATTTTTTTTTATCACTGTATGCGAAACAAGTCTGATATGGTTCAAAAATTCACTGTTTCGGAATTAACATTTCTAATACGTAATTTTACGAAAATCAGATTTGCTTTACTCATTATGTTTATTTCCATTTGCTTGATCTGAGTAACTTGAAATACTCGTCGAATAAATTCGATGTGTTCAGGTGATTAAGTTGATGAAGAACAGATACACAGAAATGTAAAATTTATTTCAGAGAAGTAACGGATACTAATGTTAGCATAGAATTTCCAATATTTCCTTCAAAACTCTCTAATTAGTTAATGCTTTTCATATAATGATATTTTTCTCAAATAGAAACAATAAATAATTGTTAATCCAGCTTATGGCCAAATCATACGATCAACGTTTTCGTCTTTGTTTGATGATGTATATAATTTGAGGTTGTTGTTTCCAAATCACACACCCATAAAAATGGGAAGAAATGCTCCATGTGATTGGTGCTGCTTTTTAAAGCCTTTTAAAGCGAAGAACCAATCATTGACGAGATCTAATATTTTCGATTATTAAGCAACATAATGACGAAAACTTTGATCATGCGATTTGGACATTCTAGATTATTAGTAATATATATTTATACAAATCGCTTTAGGTTAAAGAATTTTCCCCGTCGATTCTCGCAGCAACATAGGAATCAGTTCAACGTTTCTTCTGCTAGAAGCATTAAGAGTTTTAGAGCTTTTAAACATCCTAAGTAACACAAATCATATTGTAATACGCGATGTTAAAACGCCATCGTGAGGTTAGTTCCATTTTCAATTTCGCTTTTTAGAAACGGTTGATTGAATCATTACACAGCAAAAAGCATTTCAGATGAGGAGTGTAGTAATTCCCCGATTTCCGTAATACAGTGGAGCGTAATACGTTTCTCGTTTATAAGTTTTTATCATTTACACGTTTTTTTGAATGGTCCCGGCAAAATCTAATGCATATTTAACGTTAAATAATTTCATTTATACGCTTTCCTGAAATCGCAAATTTCATTTATACATTTTTTTCAAGAACTCAAGAAGAGAGAAAATGCGCATTTTAACCTCAGATTCCCACCTGCCAATTGTCCAGTCTTAGAAAATTGCATTGAAAAACCTCTGCCAAGTTTTCATCAAGCTTTGGTGGCTTTTGACACCATGCAAGAATACCTCATTAGCAGTGATTTAAATGATAGTTAAGATGGCACAATGAACGTTTTCTGTGCATTCCAAAAAAGTCCTACAACCTAAAATAACAAAATATTTTGTAAATGTAGTAGGCCTATATAGTCATTTCAATTATTCCCCATTGCTAACAAATTCTTCTTACAACATTTTTCTGGTAACGTGAAATTTTGGTATTTTTTTCAGATCAAATTTGATAAAGAAGTAAAAACAAAAAGTTGATGAAATTGCTAAATTTATTACCTGTGAATTCAGGGAAGCAAATAGTTAGAGGTGATTTCTTGATTTTTTCTTCGAACAGATCCTTTTTATTGAGAAACAGGATAATGGAGGTGTCTGTAAACCATTTGTTGTTGCAAATTGAATCAAATAGCTTCAGGCTCTCCTGCATTCGATTCTGAAAAATGTTAAAAAAACAATAAAAAACTTAATATGGAAACACAGGCAAGCAAATTTAATATGGTTTCATGGCACAATGATACTTCAGATGTATTTTCGAATTCAGGAATTATTTTAAAAATTTGATAATTTAAGTGTACTTGATGACTATTTCATTAATTACTTTATTAATTTTTTTTATTGTGATTTATTGTACAGTGATTTTATTTGATGAATTTTTAGTACTCGTTTTGGCTAAAATGTATCGATGTCTTTTCTGAAAAAAATAATTAAATCCGCATTATTTAATAACAACGATGAAATTAAGCCACCACACAATGATGATTGAAAAAACTTTATGTACAAAGTTTGTTGTGATGGCCTTAATTTCATCCTTAATAATTAATTTCATATATACACGTTAAACCTACAAGTATCGCATTACAGGTAACCCCCGAACAACACGGTACTTAAAGAACACGAGTTTCGAAGAACACGAATACCTTCCCCCGAATTACACGGTTTCAAACTACACGATTTTCGAGTAATTCTTTTGAAAAAAAATAAAATACATATATTATTTGATATAAAATTACAGTAGTTAAAAATTTAGAGTAATATTCTCATCAATTACGTCAGCGATTAATGAAGTGTTAACCTTTTTAATACTTTTAGTGTTTTAGAATTATATTTTTCCCAATTAATTTGACTGAATAATTTATATTTTATATAATTTTCCAATCTTAAACCAAAATTATTCTTCAATTTATTGATTTGAAAGATTTTTAACCAATTGTATCGAGTTATTTTTTCATTACTTTGATTATTTTTTTCCCTATTGACATTATAAATGTTATTCGTAATTATTTTATAAATATTTTTTTTCTTTAATAGTAAGTATTTTAAAATTTTTAAAAATAAAAATTTTTAGTTTTATATTTAACAAAAAAAAACAAAAAAAAAATTATAACGTAACGTTTTTTTTTTTATTTTCACACTTGAAACGGAATCCCGTTTTTTGTAGTCTCGAACAACACAGTTTCAAAGAACACGGAAACAATTAATCTTCGTGGGTTAAAGTTGTCAAAATCCAGTTAATTTAAATTAATCAAGTACGCCGAAATTAATGGATTACTGCTTATGTACAACATGGATAAAAAAGTTTTCAGTTCTAATATTTTTGTAAATAAATAAGGTGATTAATAAGACATTAAAGGACAATAGATATAAACTGAACAGCAATAAAGAAGATAAAGTTGAAGTCAAATACATCTCACTATACCATATGATGAAGACATTAATGCTGGATTAGCACCGTTACTGGGAAAATTCAACATAAAATTAGCTTATAAAGCAAATAACACCATTGAAAGGTTAATTTACAGTAACAAGAAGAAAGTAAATAATTTGGACAAATTCTACACCATTTATGGAATAAAATGTGAAAATTGAGACCCTAACTGTAAATACGTAGGAGAAACAAAAAGACAGACTAAAATCCGAATGAATGAACACTGTACTGCTATTGAAACAGGTGATTTCAAATATCTAACGGCAATACATCAGAAGGATACGGGGCACGAAATCATAACAAACAAGACAATTGTTTATAGTCAGCAAAAAGACGATTATTTAGGTAAATTCTTCGAGTCTGTCATTATTAGCACTATTAATTGTTATAATAATGAGCTATCTATAAAGTGTGTGTTAGATTATAACTTGCGTTAATTTGAAGTATTATATAAATGATTATTAATTACGATGTTCTGTATTGTGGGGATGTTATAACCCTATGTTTTTTTTTCCGTTTTATTTTATTTACAGTCTGACGATGAATCTTCGAAACATATTACTGTTGTTATGTATTGTTTATAAAAAATTTTATTGTATGGTCTTATAAGGATCCTAATATTTATCTAAGAGATTTTTTTTGTCAACTTTACGCGCTAATTCCTCCGTAAGACCCACACGAAAGAAGTTTTCTAGAACTCAACTGGGACCTTGGTTCATCTGTTTGAAGAATTTCATCCTTCTCCGCCATAGTTAATCAATACACTACGTTTGAATCAAAGTCACATGATTAGATCCTTGTAGGAAAGGTAAGCTACAGGGAGTCTTTGAATTATGCTGAGACCCTGGGACAGTGGTTTCTAGCTTATCAGACTCATCAGCCAGGACTACCCAGAATGCAAAGACTCTTACCACGACAGAACAAAAGAAAGTAAAAATAGGTAAATAAATAAATACAACAGCATAGTAAAAGTGAAAAGAATAAATTTCTAATAAAGAAAGCACTTAAATAATCTCGAAACAGCTGACCTAGGAGCTCAGAATGATTGAAAGGCTCTATTTTCACGTGAAAAGACTCAAACGTCGAGTGTAAAAGAAATTTCCTTAATGACATATGACGTCATATAAAAGAATAAAGAATTGACACAGAAAATGAAAAACATCTCAGCTTTCATCGGTGAGAGTCTGGGACGGCAGTTTTGTCCTTTTTGAGACTCGTCAGCCAGACCTACTCACCAGATGAAATGCTCAAGATAGTGCAAAAGTGATAAGGGACACCACTCCCTCACCGGCTGTGGTCTCTTTCCAAACGAAAACGCATTTAAAAGAAACCAAAATAGGCGTAATTTCAAATTCTGGCCTGCGGAACCGTCAGGCGGAAAGGAATTTGAATATCAAAAGATCCGAGGCTGAACCCAACGTGGGTAATTTAAACAAAAAATATAAAAGAGAAAAGAAATGACACAGAAAATGAAAAATATATGAGCTTTCATCTGGCTGACAGTCCACAAAAAGGACGAAACGGCCGTCCCAGACTCTCACCGATGTATTACTTTGTGGCATATTTATTCTTTTGTTTAAAATATGCCGTCAAATGGATATTATATCCATTTTACAATTTTATGATTTTTTTAAATAAAATTTATTACGTCAACTTATATTCAAACGTGTATTTTATTCGATATACTTACAGTTGTTTCATCTTCATGTAAGACCTGGTCGTATTCGCTCATGGCTACGCAAAAGATGATTGCGGTGACGTCTTCGAAGCAATGGATCCATTTCTTTCGTTCCGATCGTTGACCACCGACATCGAAGAGCCTATGAACAAAATCAGTAAGTAGTAGTAAATTTAAAGAGTTAAATACAACTAAAAATAACACATACCTCATTTTAGGCCAATTCAGTTTTATGGCTTAGTTGGAGTATATTAAAAAGTACATCATTATTTGGAGTTGTAAGTTCAATTAAATACAGATATGTTAATTTTGTGATTAATAATTAATTAATATTAATAATTAATATTATCATTTATTTCAAGTAAATAATAATTATTTATATGTAATAAATTAAAATAATATTTATTGTTACTGAAAATAAGTATTAAATGATAATTAATTAATACATCCGGGAAGTAAGATGTCAACGAGATAAGTCATATCTAGACGTATATGACTCCGAACGGACATTAATAATTGAGACAAGTCATAATAACATATGTTCTATGTAAGGAGATCTTTCTTTAGGTAAATATCTTATCACTATACAGGGTGGGACAATTTCCTATACAGTTTGCCCATTCTCCTTTTTCATTAATTGTCCGCCAGACATCTCTTTTATTTCCAAATGGCTACTTAGGCTAAATCAAATTAAAAGACAATTGTTATATTTGTTATAGACCATTATTATATTTTCCGCTGTTTCCTGTAAATTGATTTTTTTTTCCTTCTTTTTTTTTTTTAAACAAACTGCATAGAGAAACAAACATTTTATGATTTTAAATATATCCCTCTCGTAACATTGGTATAATTGTATTGAGTATATCATTAAATGTAATGAAACGTAATGAAATTTCGTATTTCAAAAATGTATAGCGTGTAACTTGTTTTCAAATGAAATATTTGAATAACACGTTGACAGTGATCTCTGGAAAACCAACTGTGAAGTTAAGCCTAATTTTCCTCTAATTTTCAAAATCGTAACTGTACGCTAATTATATTATTTCAATTTGAAATATAAATTGAAACAAACCTCAATATTTGTTTAAAATTTTTATTCATTCGCTTACGTCATGTAACCCTAGAATTTTTCAATGCTTTCTTCTTTATTAAAGTCCGCCAAACCAGAGAACGACCGTGGCCACCAGATGTCGCAATAGTAGAATTTGAATCGATTGTATATGTCTGTGTTTATGGCGGGAAAGTGAACATTTAGGGAGTTTAAAGTTTACGGAAAAAAGACGATATTTATTTTCTTGAACTATTCTGATTTCTCATCAAATATAATTTCAAAAATTTATTTTTATTCATTCGTTCGTTTCAATCGTTCAAAATCAGTCTCCTACCTTTCCCAATTGGTTTTTTGACGACATTGCATGCCTCAGATCGACAACACGAAGACGAAGATGGGATTCTTTTACTCACGTCTCGTCTTTCACTCACGGAACTGGGATCGAAAACAATTTCTCTGATGTGCCATAAGTAAGCATGTCATAAGGCCTTTTCGAAATAAGAAGTAACGTTAGCAATAACTTCCGTTGTTTTGCTTCTATAACGGTTTTCTATGTCGGAGAGTCGCCATTTTTAATCTTCTCTCTCTTAGTCCTGGAATGATTAAGAGATCATTGGTCTCGTTCAAGGTCAAAGTCATCCTCTGGTTTGTCCAACTGTAGATTGCTTTAATAGGTCTTTATTTTTTAAATTTTGCTGCGCAGTTCTCTTCAAGATGGCGTCCATCGCAGTTACGACACAGGTTCATTGATTCAGATCGCCATTTGTTTCCAATTTGTAGATTTATGAGTAGATAAAGAATTCACTTTCACGTCATCTATTCTTGATTCTTTTTTTGGTGAAGAGAAAAGTCAGTCTTTAAGACGTGGCATGTTAGCTTTAGATCTTGCACTTGGCTTCACTGTCACCCAAACAGCTTAAGATTTTTTTGGACAGCAAATAACAGATAAGCTACGATATTCTTCAATAGAGATGAAGTCTGTACATGACCCAAAAATTTTAAGTCCCCCACTTTAGCATCTTAAAGTAACTTCAACTTCTTCCTATTTTTAAATAGAGATTTATAAAAGCCCATAAAAAAAAGATTGAGGTGTCAGATGAACATTGGTCTCAAATTTTAATGTGTTTACATATCTTTTAGGCATTTTTTCTTTATTTTGATGCCATAAGAAATTCATTTGAGGCTGGCAGAGCCCAGCACATGGATTTTCTTTTTCTTTATTTTTAAGTGTTTTTATGTTTTTGTTTATAGTCATGGAGGTTCCACTGCTCTTCCTATTCAACTTCTAAGTCACCTCTGTTATGAGACCTGCAAAAGTTCATTCTGACTACCCTCAACTGATGATCGCCTAATAAGCGTGAAACAGGCTTGTCTTGAGGTGTCAGATGAACATTGGTCTCAAATTTTAATAAGATTATTTTTTTTTTACATAAATTCCATTCTTTAGGACTTCTTTAATGTACATTAACCTTTTTGAAAACATTATTTGCATTAAATGGTTGGTCTTTAATTTGGCACACAGTAGCGACGGCATGTTTGAGATAAAGGTAAAATAGAGGTAAAATTTCAGTTTACGATACGGGGTGTTTTCTTTTTTCCCGCGTTGCGAAAGAGGTCCATCTTGGAACTATTTTCACAAACCGGAGCTAATGTTCATTTAACATTAGTGAACTTTTGAAAAATTATCTGAAATAAATACAGACACGACTATGCTTGCTAGAATGGGCCAACTTCAATAAACAATATTAAAGCACTGAATATTTACGAAATATCCGATGAATTAAATAGTGAACATTAACATGTAGGCTTGCCATGTGACGTATTAGGCCTAGCGTGAAAATTATGAAGCATCAACATGACCCTTACGTCAATACAAATTGCTGGTTCCGTGCTGAAGATGCAATTTGTGATAACATGCGGTTTAAAGGAACGATATCAGGTAGATTCATGTGCCCTACATGTACTTGACACCCATATGTGGGCCTATAAAAAACATCGTTAGGCCTAAATCATGACGATCACATGTCAGTTGAAACATATGCGTATTTCGTCCAGAACAACGATGCTTGAAATGAATCTTAACATTTAGAATGAAAATTTGGTATCTTACTTCTTGTGTACTCCTATTAGATCGTTCCTGTCATTTCCAAAAAATAAAGAAAATGACATATATCTGTAAATATTTTCTGGAGTTCTAACAAGTGATGCCATGTTGAATTAAGAAACGGAGAAATCACGGCATCAACGAGATCAAGAACGAGAAATCTCATGACATGTATTCTTTCACATTGCACTTCGCCGGAAGCAGTAATTCGCCCTTATGCAGTAAATGCAAGAACGCTTCCTATTGGCTAGTACCTTCAACGGGAATCTAACCAAAATGGATTCTATCTATAAGTCATATGTATCCAGACAGCCTTCAGGATAAAAGCAAGTACACTTTTTCCGACTTCACCGTGGGAAGGGAACAACACAGAAAAAAGAAAAACCCCATGAGTAGCAGTCAAACGCAAAACAAAATTAATTGAGTTACTTATTTTTACTGCCTTTAATCATAGCTGCTTCATCAAAATAAGTTTTCCGTTTAAGGAAATGAACTTAGCTCTTCATCATTCCTGGAAGCGCACATGACAGAATTTGAATTAAATAAACCAATATAAATAAGTCGACAATTAAGAAACAAAAATTTATATCCGTATTTACAATAATAAAATGAACAAGTCAAAGATGTAAGGAATTACAAGAATATGCAACATCGCATTATTTTTACATTCGTTAGTGAACAGTTTGTAGTAGTTCAGTTTCTCAACAATAGATGTCATTGAGATACCAGCAATCATTAATCCATTACTAACAAGTGTCACGCCTATTTTATATATTCTCTAGTATCCTGAACTACAATGCCCATAAAGTAGAAATAGAAAATGTTTCTTGGCCCCGTGGTATCAGTATCAATGCATTTTCAGATTCTTATTAATAAGCAGAAGAGGAACTTACTTGAAATTTAAATTTTTAAAGGAAAAATGAACTTCTACGATGCCAGTGGTTTTCACTCGCGTCCGAAGAATATCCTGTTCAGTTGGTTGATAATCTTTTCCACCCAAACGGTCCAAATCATCTAAGAAACTGCAAAGAAACAAAGAAACAGTTTGTTTTTACATTTTTTTTTTCAATATAAAGATACAAGTTATCCTATATAAAATGGAATAAAATTGAGAACCACTTTTCAAAAAATCTGTTATAATAGCAAGTTATCTTATCGTAGGTATGCGTTACAAACCGTTCGTGTTAAGACCGAGGCCTCATAAATAAAAAATGTTTAAAAACTGAAAACAAAAAAAAAGTTTGTGGTTAATTTAAATTAAATTTAAATGAATATAAAAACAGTGTAAAAAATAATAACTAAGATAAAAAAACAAACAAACCAAGCTTTGTAAATTTTGACTGCAATATACACCACAGTACTGTACAGTCGCTGTACCACAAAAACACCAGAATCCAACTGAGGAAACTACAGCACCAGTCGTACGAAGTACAGATATTGTACTGATTGACATGTGCTCCCTCTCTCTTTATTATTATTATTATTATTATTATTATTATTGTCTTGTAGTTATTTGAATTATTTTTGCATGTTATATACACTGTCCGACCACTTTGTTAGGTACATCCCTGCTGTGCGCATGAATGTCTGAACCAATCATGGGGGCAGTATCATGGTGTGGGGATGTTTTCTTGGCACACGTTGGCTCCATTGATACCTCTGGAGGCACGTCAGGATGCTAGAGCGTACCTAAACATCGTAGCTGACCAAAGGCAACCGTACATGTTAACAGTTTTATTCTCATGCAGATGGCTACTTCCAGCAGGATAATGCGCCGGTGCACAAAGCCGGCATCACTATGGAATGGTTTGAGGAACATAACGATGACTTTTCCTTGCTGCAGTGACCTGCTCAGTCCCAGGATCTCAGCTCGATTGAAAATTTGTGGGATGAGCTGGATCGGGCTGTTCGCTCCAGGCCTTCACCTCCATCAAATCTTCGGGAACTGCGTAACACACTCATATCTGCATGGTATACAATACCTTAACAACGTTTTCAGATCTTGACGAATTTAGGCTGTTTTTGAGAGCCAAAGGAGGCCCAACACGCTACTAGGTAGGTGTGCCTAATAAAGTTGCCGGACAGTGTGTGTATGTGTGTATGTATATATATAGGTTTAGCTGAATAAGTCTGTATTATATATCGTATATTTGATCCTTCAAATACTGTACAATGATCGATGTACGACCAAATTGACTTACGATAGCCTGGTCAGAATGTAATGCTCGTAATATCAGTAAACCTCTGAAATTATCCCCCTTTATGTGATAATTTTTAATGATGTTCCCTAAAAAGCTGTGTTTCAATGTACTTTTTTTAAGATAAAACGAATCCCTTTTAAGTAACTGATGCACACATTACTTAAAATGATGTTAATGATTACCGAGAACGACCACGATGTTGTGTGACACTGCTGTATCATTCTGAACACTGGGTTCTGCATAGTTCTGAAGATTTAATAAATGCAGTCAGTCAATTACTCGTGTAATAAATCAATCAATCAGGCAGTCATCAATATTTGAATTTATTAATAACATTAAAGCTATTATCATCAAAACATAATTAACATAGACGGGTTGAAAAAGTTACAGGACAGTGTCAAAAGCTCTGACAGACATAATAGCAATTGAAAAATAATTGAAGTCGTAAATGAATTCTGGAATTTTCCTCTCTTGCTGTTACTACAAATTTCAGACAATACACACACTTAAAGAAAAAAAAACCCGGAACATTTTTAAATAGATTTAAAATAACATCTTAAATGTCTTATCACAAAACTTTGAATAAATCGTAATTGTTTTAATTTAGCTAAATCATTTTAGAAGAATAACTTATTAAATAAAATATTAATTTTTCTCGTACTTAGTAATTTTCAAGAAATGATAGCAAATTAAGGCACAAAACTAAGTAAAGAATTTCGCACCCTGAGCTGTCACCGAAGTTACTACAAATTATTTTACTTAGCTTTGTGTCTTACTTTTTGCTATCATTTCTTGAATTATTAAGGCATGTTAAATTTCTTTTTATTAGTAATTTTCAGTTTTACTTTTTCTAGAAGTATTTTATATGGGAAAAGACCAAAACGTTTTGCTACAGCTACGATTTGCCAAGGGTTTACCTAGCCCTGTATCAAATGAGCTTTCCTGGGCGTTTGAGGAACCTTACAGTAAGCTAATGATATTAGGAACCTCACCGGAACTATTAAATTAACGGAACTTCTTCTGATTCGGGCTAACGATCGTAGGAGCCTTACCAACTGCGCTACCTATCCTCTGATGAAAATACAAACATGATACTTTCATGTACAATGCATAATAATGCAGTTAAATTGTAGAATGCGAAAAGTTTCGGTACATATGTAACTTTTTTTAATGATAACTTTACGGACAAAATTTTCTGAAGAACCGGAACAAGAATAATAAATATGAACAACTCTTGCAGTTTTTTATTTGACTCTTCTCAGGATCTTTTTATTTGATAACAATGCAATCAACTTTGGTATTTGCATTTTTTCCGTAACCTTGGTGTTCTCTGCTAGAACAGGAAATCTTTTTAAGTGTGTGGGTGGAATGAAAGATACAAAATTTGCCAATTTTTTTTTTCTTTCTTATTGATGCGTTTCAACCACTTTACATTTTTTTTTGTTTGGATCTTCGCCATATCTTTTTCCTCAAATATGGATTCTCTTAGACCAAAATGATCGTGCCTAATATGATTGGCCTAATTCCAAATAACACATTATTGGTTCCAGAATGCAAACGCATTCACATACAACTGAACATTCCGAATCTCTGAACAATATCCAAAGGAACTATTCAACTTCTTTATAATTCAATTTTGCTTTATAAAGCGGGCAGAATGCCTTCTATAATGTTAACCTCTTCTAATTAAGTTTAGTATGATTTAATTACGAGGGTTAATTAGTTTAAAATAGAGTAATAATAAAAGACAATCAGGCACATGAACAATAACGTATTAAAATAGAGCATCTATTAGAGGGTGATCAAAAGTCCCGCATTTTACAGGATTGTCCTGTTTTTTGAGATAGTGTCCCGTGGTCCCGATAAATTCAATACGTGACGCATAACTGTCCCACATTTTAATGCAATTTCAAGATAACTATTTATCTACGCATGTCTTAGTTTTATTTTCACCGTTGAGAACGTGAGAAACTTTGAAGATATAAACGTATTTTCACTTGAATCCGCATTGAGTGATTCTGTACTGAAATATTGAATCGTTGTAAACTTATGTTTCCAATAACGGCTATTACGCTCGCGTTTAGACTTTCGATTGGTTAGCTATTACATGCAAGAATGTCTTATTCATGTATCTATGTTATAAGGTTCGTATTAATGCTTGATGGTCCATTACACTCAATTAAGTGTTGGTTATTTTGTCCACTACATTAAAGTATCTCGTATTTTTATTTTCAAAATCTGATCATCCTATGCTGTTAGTAATCTAAGTTCAGGGCTACGAAGAATTTTATTTTAACAGCTAAACATATAGAGAACCAAACAAGGCAAGTTAAAACTTCTCAAAAACTAAATATTTCAAGTAAAATGGGATAGTATTTAATAATCCTTGTGGTAAGAATCCCAATAAAAATTATAAAATCCTAAAATTACCTAAATTCTTGAGAACCGCTTGAGAATGACTCCTCTCGGTATCGAAACTAGTAGCGAATGAATTTTTAATTGTGAATTAAATTATGTTTATAAATTAACCATGTGCATGGGCTTTGTAATTGACAGTCAATATGATCAGCACGTAAAAATACACTAATTATATCTAATTGTCGATGGATGTTTCAACCTGCCTGCAGATTATTTTCAACTGTCCAAGTTAAACCGTCACATTTGGAAATAATCTGCAGGCAGGTTGAAACGTCCATGTGCTTTAAATGACGACAATTACCTTAGGTAAATTTAGGATTTTTTAACTTTATTGGAATTCTAACCACAAGGATTATTAAATATTTCAAGTTAATGGTAACGTAATTGAACCACGAGATGGATTTTCTTGAAATTTGGTATACATATTTAAGGCCCACAGCTAATCTAACTTTTACATTTGCAATGTTTCCAAAGAGTCTTTTGTGGAGAAATTAGCTATTCAAAAATTCCCATAGAAAACCATTGGAATCCAAACAGTAAATTTATTTCCCTTGTTTATTAATGCGGGTTCGATTTAACTCAAGTGTCTACGACAGAACTGTAAATTGTCTTCGTTTTATTATGACAGGAAACGTTTCAAAAATATTCATTAACATAGGCAGTAAGATATTTTCATTGTGAAGCTACTTTTAAATTTTCCTCCTGGGATTTAAAGTGTTACGACTGATGGAGAGACCAGAAGGAATTTTTTTAACTTAAGTACAAAATACTAATTGATTGTAAAATACAAAAATTCATTTTACGAACTATCAATTCATTTTTACAACTCTAACATTAGTCTCGAAGTTGGATTTACTCCTTTGGCAATAGGCGACAAAATTGTAATCTATATTTCTAAAATCTTATATTTCTCTATCGTCTGTCCAGTGCAATTGTTAATTAGGAATTACCCTTGCTGAGAAAGTCAGATTATAACATTTCTTTTTTTTTTTCTTTTTTTTTCGCCTTGCAAGGTATTCGAACCGAGGACCTTCGTCCTCGCAGTCAGGAACGCTAACCATTGGACTACTGTTGGTCCCCCAATATCCAATCCTACTTTTATTCTATTTGTTCGCGCGCTATCAAATAAAGAGTTCATTCAAAAAGGAATAAAATATCACTTTTTCCACAACCGCTTGGAAACGATTCTTCTTGGATTATCTCATACTTACCAGAGGGAGACAGGGGATGATCTAGTTGTCTACAAAATGTAGTCTACAAAGTAATTTTAGTTTTTCGATTGCCCGGGCACTTACACCTGCTAACCTCAACAAGTTAGGACAGAAACTGTAAACTATTTACTCGAAGAATCGTCTCCCGATTACACCATAGAAAGCAGTTCACATTATATCCCAGAAACAGATGAAACGTAGAAGAAAGTCACATCCATGCCCGTTACGGGATTTGAATCCAGATTCAGACGTATCAGTCTTACACTAAGCTCTTGCTTTGACCACGAGGCTGTGATTGGACGCTTTCCGATTTATAACAAAGAATACAATAAATATAGAACTAAAATTGTAAAACAAGGAACTAATGTAATTTTTACATCTGAATTTTGATATGTCATTGTTACAGGGCATTGGTATAGGTTTTATGGAAAAAGTTGTTATATTTGGTTATTAGTAACATTTTTTACTGTTATTAATTAATTGTCTTTATAATAATCCTAGCTATAATCATATTAATAATTCCTAAAAAAAACCAATTAAAATTAAAAACTACTCATATTATATTTATAATTTGTTATTTTTATATATTTTAAAATTTCTTTCCGATTATATTCGAAATAGTTAATCATCTTATTAGCATCATATACATTATTTTTCATTATTTTTCTTGAAAAGATACTTAATATATTTAATTTTAGAATAGTTTAATGATTCTATAAAAGAATCTAAAATTAAATATATCCTAATTACTATATAATTGCGAAAATCTGTAAGTAAGTTTGTTTGTCATTCAATAACGCCTCAACAGCGCAACAGATCGGAATCAAATTTTGCATGCAAGTAGTCTAGGACACGGACTACGACGTGGCTACTTTTCATCCCAATTGATATACTACTTCCCGTGGAATAGGCACCACAAATCTTAATAAAAATAATTTCCAAACCTGCCGATAGATGTCGTTAGTTCCCGTGGAATAGGCAATGAGTGAATTTTCAGGAGATTTTTTTGCAGGCGCGGAGCACGATTAACTCAGGAGTTAAATCATAATTCTATAAGCAGATTTAGACGGTGATAAATGTACGATTCGGTTAATTAAAACCTTGGGTTTTAATATTGTACTGCATGTATTGTTTAAAATTTAAACTACAATTTAGTTTCAGTTCTAAACTCGGTTTTTACTTTACTTGATGTAATTTGGTTTTTCGAATAACTAATGCAAGGCTTCCGGAGCGAAGTGACGGTAGCCGGCTAGTTTTTTATAAATTTTTGTTTTTCAATAAAATATTAACTAATGCCAGCACCTATATATATAGGTAAATTTTTCTAACAGGACTGATAATGTACATTTGTAATAATCATTAAAAAATAAGAAGCTGAAACTTCGCTTTTTTAACAAACACAGATATGAAAACAATTCTAAAAAGTCAATTCAAGTTTTATCTCTCTCTAAAAGCGCGATCTTCGGTAACCGAAAGTACGTGATCTACATAACTCTAGGTGCCCAACACGGCGATCCCCCTAGAAGAACCCTAGACGGACTAGGGAAAGATACTGAGGTGGTTTCCCGTTGCCTTCCTCAGGAAATCATTAAGGAGTGACTTCAGACCGAAGAGAAAGTGAAGAAGAGTCTGACAAACACAGGAAAGGAAATTGAAACAACCAAGCCTCGTCCGGGAATCGAACCCACATGTCGACACACTGCCAAGTTTTATAGTAAACGCAAAACCAACTGACCTCGTACACTTTGCAAAGTGTTTAGCGCAGTAATTTATGTTAATTTATAAGCAGCAAACGAAGAAAGCAAGGGACTACAAATTTTGTCTTTATAATAATGAAGTTATGAGTTCTGTGAAGCTATGTTTTGAATCCGCCTTAATATTGTGAGGAATATTGTTAATTTCTTATAAGAAATTAACAGAACATTCCAGAGTAATTATTCATTTTGCCACTGAATATTTTGACCAGCCATTACAACTCAGAGACAACAAAGCAAATTAGAGCAGACACGTGATTTGTTTCTACGACAGAGATGAACTTACGGCGTTACAGATGATTCTTCTTCTTCTTCCCAGAAAGTGGGCTAACTACGTTAGCAAAACCTAAGTGGTCTTTTACTAGGAAGAAGGAAGAACATAAGCAAGCGATACAGAAAAAGAAAAATTGGAACCTAAAAAAAAAAACTCGCTGAAAAACAGAGGAAAAAACAAACGTCCATTAGATGATTTGATGCAGTTAAAAAATGGAAGAAAAATTCAGTTTTCTTAGAAAACTAATTGTTTACATTAAGATAATAATAATAAAAAAAACCTACAAAAAACTGAATGATATAAATTTGTAAATAAATAAATAAATAAATAAATAAATAAATAAATAAATAAATAAATAAATAATCATTTATTTATCATCTTATTTGAAATAAATCATTTACAATAATCATACAATTTGAACTTATTTTAACCTTAAATTTAAGTGAGCAAGAATTTTTATTTGCCACTTTTTATAGCAAATTAATTTCAAACTACGTTTACTGGAAATTACGAGAACTATTTAAAAAAAATAATGGTTAAAAAAAGGTAAGACTATGCAGAATACTCTAAAAGTAAAAATTATTTACAATTTTAATATTGTTTCAATTAATTGTTTGAAACTTTGAGAACTCATCACAAGACTAAATGAAAATAATAACAAATATTATGTCTAAAACACTTTTCGTTCAATTATTTAATCATTTTTCTGAGAAATCATTGTGTGATTAAAAGTTTTGTACTGTATGAGGTACACAGACGATTTGTTTCACTTTATAGTTGTTTTTATCATGGAAAGTTTGTCATATAACATAATTACTGTTAATCATGTATGGAAGCCACACTGACAGAAGATACTTCAAAATATGAATAAAAACAAATCAATTAATGGCTGTTTTGTACGCTCCCGAAAACTTGCCTCAAACGAGCTCAAATACTTGCCAATTGCCAGTTGCCGCTTGTCGTATCGCGCTATACATGGAAAGATTGTTGAAGTCTTGTTTTGTTCTTGTTGAGATCAACTGCGAGAACAACTGCCTTCGCCGAAGCGACAAACAAGATGATTTTGCAGCTTTGTTTTGTTATTAATTCTCAACTCATTTCACAGCAGAGATAAAGAAAAAAGTAAAAAAGATCCCAGCGGAAGAGAATGTGGTGAATAAAGCCGTGGATTGAAACCACGAGCAAAGAATATCCAGATTTCAGCGTGAAGTTAACACTGTCGTAGTTTTTAAATAAATCTTCTCGCCGCCAGGAGCGCTGGTGTCGACTTGCTTCTAATTATTTGCCTGAATTTAGAACCGTTTCCATTTAGGGCAACTAGCAGATTTTTCGAGCAAGAGGGAGTTTTTCGAGCCATTTGCCGGTTTCAGGCAAGTTTTCAAGAGCGTGTAAAGCAATCATAAGAGTGAACTGAAAACTTAAAAAATTAAGTTTATATTTTAGCTCTTGAATTATTATAGGGGCAAGTCCAAAGGATAATGAAATACTGTAACATCAAAAACTCGCATTAATGTTTTACATTTCATTCACTAAATGTTTTTCATCAGTAACTGTGGTTGAAAACCTGGAATGATTAATCTACTCTTAATTGCAACTCCATTTTTTTTTAATCTTTCGTTCACTGAACTATAGGAATTGGCAATATAAAACTGTGCAAAAAATTTTCATTGTTGAATTTCGGGGACAACCTTTTTTTCTTATAAAACATGTCCAAATAGTAATAAAATAATATGAACATATTTGTCGAAAAATACTGCTACTATATAAGCGATACTTTTTAATGTGAGATTGTTGAAAAGAATATTTTAGCTGGCTAAATTCCTGTTTAATAAGCAAATCTCTTACAACATTTTTTCTCCCAAAATTCGAAAATGCAACTTTCGAATTGTGAATATCTCGATAAAAATTATATCCGCTCACGACTTCTATTCTAATGTATGTTGGTTAAGTTTTAAACTGTAAATACAATACGAAACTGAAGCCTCAAGAATTGGGAGGCAGGAATGAACGAAATAAAATTTTAAGTAACTGGGTTACATAAATAAATGTAAACTATAAATAAACTGAACTATGTACAGCAGTGTTTACGCAAATGACATTTTTTTTTTGTTGATAATGAATAGGAGGACACAATCGTTATTATGAAATGGAAAATATATGAAGAGTTTCGTGCAAATATACAATGAATATCCTGAAATGTACGAAAAATACAAAGGGCAAGCAAATGTAAATATAACGTAGGTGATTACATTGCATAGATTTGTACATCTTGATGAGACGAGTTTAAGGTGAATTTCGAAAATGAGTAATGTATGTTGTGAGGATTCTGTGAGCTTGGTCCAAAATCCCGACATCTCAAAATTAGCCTAGCTTAACGTAATGCCATCTTAACTTTGATGTCTGGAATTCTGACTGTCGGGATTTTGAATTATCGGGATTTTGGGTTGTCGGGATTTTGAATTATCGGGATTTTGGATTGCCCGGAAGTTGGCCATAGGAATTCTGGGGGCATCGGTTAAGTATAAAGAACTCTGAAGTGAGATCCCGTTTTATGACACAATTTCGAATAGATCAATTAAAAAGGAGTTGAAAAATTTTAACCGAAGCGAAGTAGGGTTGGATAAATGCAAAATGGTCAAAACAAAATGCTATGTGACGAACATACAGAACAATAAGAAATATGAAATAGTGAACAGAATTGCTATTATTTTAGTGAACAACCCGTACTTCAAATGAAGTAATTGGATGACGTAATTGTTTTACATCTGAAAAAAATCACTGTTTAGTTCATCCTTTTTTCAGCTGAGCAACCTGCACGATCCCTAGCGGCGAAATGGAGAACCTCCTTTTTTTTTTTTTCTTATTTTGAGAAAAACTTTCCGAGTTTGGACCTTAAATGGTAGGGGACAAGAAAAGTAATGGCTCATATTATTACTTTTTAGATCTTATTTAGTTCTTTCAATATCTCATCGATGAACTCTGAGTAATTCTAGCTGAGGAGTGCTTAATAAATACTAAACAGCTGTCGAACAATCCCTTGAAATGAAAGAGTAATTAATTATAACTTTAATGCATGTTAAATTCATCATCATATATTACCAGAAATACGGAAAATATATTCAATATTTTAAAAAATGAACACACGTACTACGGCTGTTGAAGTAAATATTAGTTACGACTGTTGACGAGAGAATAGATAGCGGGTAATTGGCCTCCATCAATGCCTTCTAGTACTAATGAACGTTGCCCAACAGCCTGAAAAAAGTCAGGGAGAACGAACAATGGCGCTTCGACAACTGTCTATAAATACATGTGTACATATTATACATGTTCTAGATACGACCACGTTTCTTTATACAAAATATATCGAAGAATATGAGAAATATTTTTTTTTTTTTTTTTTAAATGTTCGATTTTTTTTATGTTGGTCGTAAGTGCGAGTGTTGGTCGTAAATCGGGAACTACCTATGCCTGGGTTTGCCTCTATTTTCTTAAAGCAGTTCAAAAGGGCATGAAATAAATAGCAATAACTTCAATTATCTTTCGCTCTCTTCATTGATTTTTTGGTTGGATAAATAAGAATAGTAGCGCAAATATTATGTATTACATAGTTTTGTTAATGAAGTACTTAGTTTGTTAATGAAACAGCAAAACACTATTAAAGCCAGCAGAGACTCCTATTTCTCCTTTAAAGGCAGAGTTCAACAACCACTTCATTCTGTAGAAATTTCAAGAACTCGAGTCCAAAGATCACGCAAACGATATAATATCGGCATAATTTCACCATTAGGTCGAGTTGTGTGGAAAACTTGACGCTGCTCGAGATGAATGTGTTTCTACTTTAAAATCCAATTACCTGAGGGCCACCAGGCAGCCGGCGAAAACGAAAAATTAATGGCGCCGGCGTTGAACAAATTTCCAATGCTTATCGAAATGGCGCCTACAGTTATTCGCGCCCATCCAATACATTTTTACTGTTTATTTTAGTTAGACGTGCGGGGCCTCCAATTAACGAGGATAGATGTTTTTAAAAGACTTTTTCAACGCAGAAAGAGTAATGGAGTTTTTGCGAGTTTAAGACAGACAAACAGACAAGAATAATGTATTAGTCTGTACGATTTTCAGGCGTTAAGAAGAGGAGAATAATTTTTATTCAAAACAAGCTTTCCTTAAAAGGCTGTGTTCAAATTTATGTTTTGTATTTTTATTTATGTTATTTTAAAGCCGTTGGAAGCAAAAACTAAAGTAAAAAAAGAAGCCTACATTTACTTATAAATTTTAATCTTTGCTGAATATAAACAGCAGAAAGTATCCATATTTTTTTTTAAATAAGTTTTTGTCAACTTTACGCGTTGATTTCTGGACAATTCCACGTGGAGGAAATTTTCAAATATTGAAGATTATAGTCCAACAGACGGATCTTGACGATCTCGTGATTTCACGTAATTTACGCGGGAATAGCGTCTATCCATGTATTCTCACAAAATGGCGAAGTAAATTGAAATATTTAAGTGAATTATAATACTGGGAAATGCATGAGACTTATAATACATTTTAATATAGTTTTCATAAATTGAAAACAGTCAATAAACAAACAATAAATTCATTAGGTAGCATTTTCCTAGTGACAGACATTCAAAATACTAAATTCCTTGAGATCTGCTGAAGAGGCTAAAGGCCAGATCTCGTGTTTTCCGTAATTCTCACGCAAACGAGATCGTCAACATCCATCTGTTAGACTGTAGATCTGTTTTATTGGGAGAGGAAACATAAAATGGCTAAAAATTGGAAAAGCAGATAGGAATTACTGATCCAAAATTCTTAAAACTTAAAGTGTAATTGTCGATAATGAAAGCTGTATAATTATAATACGACCTCCGAGTATGACTGCGAATGAAATGCAGTGAACAGAAAAATCTGCATGACCGAATATCTTTAATAGAGATAATATGGTTCTAATGACGCTGATGGCTTCCGACTCCAGCCAAATTGATATGATTTTCTGGAAAGTTCTCATTGCAATCGATAGCAGCAATCAATCGATAAAAAAGATTTTATTTATGATGGTCTGGTAAAAGGCATTAAGTAAATCAAAAGATAGAACTTCAAGTCTACTTTCATTGAAGTGTTGTAGTTCAAAAAAATAAGTTTATAGTTACATTTCCGGAAAACAAAAAGTATCTTATAATTTTAAATTTCCTGAAAATGAATTTAAATCTGCCAATACTAAATCGAAGTAATTTAATTATTCTACAGCACGCGCACTGACGGCTTAAGCATTGTTGGGAAGGGTGGGGGGAATCCGGGTTGATAACTTCCACTTTGCATTCCAACGTGGAAGAATTTACCAATCTATATTACTAAAATCTTTTATTTCTCTGTCTGTCCGGCGCAATTGTTAATTATTAGTTTCCCTTGCTGAGAAAATCAGATTATATTTTTTTTTTTCGTTTTTTTTTTCGCCTTGCATGGGATTCGAACAGAGGACCTTCGTCCTCGCAGTCAGGAACGCTAACCATTGGACTACTGCTGGTCCCCAATATCCAATCCTACTTTCATTTTATTTGTTCGCGCGCTATCAAATAATGAGTTCATTCAAAAAGGAATAAAATATCACTTTTTGCCATAACCCCTTGGAATCGATTCTTCTTGGATTATCTCATACTTACCAGGGGAAGACAGGGGGATGGCCTAGTCTGAACATATTTTTTTTTATTGTTGGAAAGCCATGCCCCTTGTTTGTATACCTGCCCCTTCACCCATCTGGAAAAAGTTCACAATTTTGTTTTCTTTCTTTTATATGTTTTCATTGAACGATTAGGATCATCATAACATCTCCTATATTGCAAATTTCTGGGCAACTCCCTGAAAACAACCCATTCACCAGTTCAGAAGTTATCAGAGAGGCTAAAAACACGCACACATACTTATAATGTGAGCCTTACCCAAACAAGATGAAAGCTGACTGACTTTTAACCTATTTTTACTGCTTTAAGTTCGGTTTCTCAGCTTTATAGATTGTTGACGATCATCCACTTATAAACGTAGCTTTTTTAATGTGAAAATAAACAGGACATTTGAGGATGTTCGGAATAGAGCTGAAGTAAACCTGAGCCCAACGGCAACCTTAACAAACCTTTCTTTCTTTGCAATTTTATGCTAATAATGCAAAATTATTATACACAAAAAAACTACAAGGAATTTCTTCCATTTTATTATTAATTAAGAAAGAAAAAAATTCACAAGGAAGGAAGAAATAATAAACAGACAGTAATGTTTTTCAGTTTAGTAAAAAGTCTTAATAAAGAATGTCAGAATACAACTTAAAACATTATATAGGCGCTAAAATTATAATTTCGAGCTCCTATCCGCCATTCTCTTTAGGTTTTCCTCTTTGCTGACAACGACACCAGATGGCGTAGACGTGAATTTCACGTTGCAACGCAATGACGCTTTGGAATGGCTTGTAATTAACTGGACGTTATTAGGGTTGAATTTAAGCTTAATCTCGTATACATACATTAATTTCTGTGGAAAAAAATGATGATAGTGGACTCAGAAGTTAAAAGTTTTCACATATTTATAATTTTCATATATTTTTATAAATATTTTCAATTGTATTTTTTACGTTGTATTTATTTTATTCAACTTATATTGTCAATGAATTTTAGATAAGTTAAAACAAAATTTATTGGAATCTGAACAGTAGGATTTAATTACAGACTTATAGACAGAAAGTCAAACAAATATGATATAGATGTAAGCATTTTTTTTTTTTTTAAGCAATGTTTATAATGAACATTTATCTTTATTTCATTCATTAATATAAGCTTTTCATTGCAGCATTGTAGCACTGAATTGAAATGGTTGTGCAATTGTTCATGGGTTTTAATTGTTTACTAGCCGGCTACCGTCGCTTTGCTCCAAAAGCCTAGCATATGTAAAGTACAAAAAAACCTTTTATTTATTCAAAAAAAAAACAACAAACAAACAAGGAAACTAAAACTGAAACATAGAACTAAAACTAACTTAAAGTTTAAATTCTAAAAAATACTCGCAGTAGAATATTGTAATTCATTTTTAACAGTCGGAAATTTGCGCAGTTGATTCGATTGTGGATTTCTGGCGCGATTCAAAAAGGAATCGGTGCGTCTTAAGGCCTTAAAACATGGTTGTAAGAAAATTGCCCCCCACCCATTTACACCCTAACTTGCCCTTCAACGAAGTTTGCCCCACTTTCCATTTACACCCCTTAGGACGCGAATATCGAAATTTAGTCAAATAAGTATCTTTTAGATTTTGACAAAGGACATTTATGTCAAATTTCGTATTTCCAACTGAAGAGCTTTCGGAGATACGCATACCCTCAGGAACGTTTGAAACACACAAACACACACAACCAACCAAACAAACTTTCGCGCTTATTGTATAGATATATAAAAATCCGAGATAACTTTGTTATCATTGATTCTGTCTGTTTCGCCACATAAATTACAAAACTGCTAAAGTTCGAGTAGAATGAATCCTCATCGTACATTTGTTAGTTAAGACCAAAAGCATCATACCCGTATCTTAGAACGAGGGTAGGTAGCTCAGGAGATATTAGAGAGTTTTTGCCCAGCTCGCTATTCTATACGGTAACGCTAAAGTCACATGACTGGTATTCTGCGCATGCGTCACTGTCCCGTAGAGGAAATACCGTTAACGTGACACGTTAACTTTCCTCGAATAGCGTATCGCTTTACGGTAGGAAACATGAGTTCCGACACTAGCGCTCCGACACAATTCCTCCTGGTGACGAATTGTAGAACTTGATCCAATAGATTTGTATCTATTTATTCGAAATTACCGATTACAAAAATGATTTTCACGATCGGAGGGCATCTTTTTCTTATGTTTTCGTGGATGCTTTCAGAAAACGTTACATTAGTAATCAAAATCATTACAGAATTTCGGCTTAAAATTTGAATCGGCGAGCGAGCGGGATCTCGAAAACATATCATCGTTGATCGAGATTTAACGAGACTGAATTATTTATCGAAACTGATTTATCGAAACTGATAACAAAGAAAGACAAAACGATGGAAAAAAAAAAAGAATATTTCCTATTTTAATTAATTAAAAACATTCTTTCATCTATTCGATGCATTTTATAAATGATATTTATAAAAATCAATGCTATTTTTTTCGTAAATAAAACGTAGGCATGATGACAATTGAGAAGCGTAAATTTTTACGTTATGGCAAAAACTCTCTTCATGACAGAGCCCGCTATTTGGTTCCGTATTCATTCACGTGACATTTGCGTTTCCCGTATATAAATCACGTTATGGCAAAAACTCTCTAATGTCTTCTGCGGTCAACGGGATGAAGAAAAAGAGGAATCACATAGCTCCATAGTAGCCAATTATTCCTATAGAGCGGTGCTACCGTCGATCACTCGGAATAACAGAGGAGCATCACATCTGTGACCCGAGTCCCAGAAAGACAGTACTGTGATTTTCTATTTAATATTTTTTTTTTACAAAAATGCTAAAAATATAAAAATATTTCATTAACGGCAATAGTCGTTATTACACGAGCTGATCGATGGAGTAGATAAAACATCTCACAAGGATGTTACTTTTTTGTTTTTCATAATGAAGCAAAAAAACAAATGCAAATTAAGAGGAAGAAACTACTACTTAAGGGCGGTCAATTTTTAATGCTATTACTATTATTAAATATCATAAAAACTGTTAAGAGGGACAAAAATAACATATATAAATAACACACACATACATATTTATATATAAGCACATTTACGATCAGAAACTGAAATATCACTAATAATAATAATAATAATAAAAGACCTGATGATATTAAGCAGTTTTGCTAATGCAACCGGTCGTGTTTAATATTTTAACGTGTAAATTTATTAGTCTAATTATGTGTGTAGGCGGAAAGTTGCTCAACGAATGAAATATCACTAAATTCAAAGAAAAGCAAAAAAGATAGAATAATTGTATTCGCTATTTAAGTTACGTTACTTATAGTATTAATCCGCATTCTGCTGAAACTATTAAAAAATAACAATAAAAAAAAAACCATCAATTTTTAATAGTAGATCACTTTATTGTAAGATTCTACTTTAATAGTAGGTTTTTCAGTGAACAGTTCATTTACTAAACTGTTTAAAATAACGTGTTAAGAAAATAAAACTAAAATTAAACAAGAAATTCAAGAGGTTTTGATTCAAGAATACGTTTATAAAAAAAAGGTGTTCATATCTAAAAAAAAAACATTTTACTGATATTTGTTTGTTGATTTTAAAGTATAAATGAGGAAGGACAGCCATTTCCCTTTGAGGCATGGAATTACATTTACTAGCATCAGATATATAGTTATAAAGACACAGTCAGATCGCCACAGATTTAACTTTAATGTTGAATCAAAGCTTTGGGATTCTCTGCTTTATGTCACTTTGATCTGACAATAAGTTAATGGAATGTATTCGTATTCTTGTTACTTAATTTGTAAACTTCAAGCTTCACTAAGTTGTATTTTCTACTGGCTGAGATAAACGAGGCACGAAGTTTATTTCCCTTCTTATCTCTTAACTACTGATCCGATTCTACAACAAGATGCAGAAAAACCATATTTAACTGTTATAAAAATGGCGTAAAGGAATAAAAGAGGCAATGCATTTCCTTTTCCTTCATTCTTTATTCTTCCCTTCTTCCTCTTATCTCTTCGAACCAAGGACGAACAAGTTGTTCTGTTAACTAAATGAGCTAAACAAAACTACCAGCCAAAAAATAGTTTTTACGGAAAAAAAAAAAATCAGAAAAGTAATTTGATCTTCTGTAGTTTCTTGTTACTCAGAAGGATTTTTACATCTGTACAAGCTTTAATAAGCTGCAGATGAGAATCCAAGATTTCATTTCGAGGCAAGAGGGAAAAGTACGTTGGCAAATTCCAGAAAATTTCGATTGAAGAGAATTGAATGCAATTACGTAACTACTATAGTTGCTCTGAACAAAAAAAAATTA
>JAFIDM010116283.1:44391-67587 GCA_023159025.1 Thereuonema tuberculata
TTTTCAACAAGACAATGCTCGGCCTCATACGGCAAGGGTGTCACAAGTCTGTCTCCGCACTGTTACTACCCTTCCTTGGCCTGCCCGATCCCCAGATTTGTCTCCAATCGATCATATCTGGGATCATTTGGGACGACGAGTTGGGCATCCCACGAGTTTGAACGAACTAGAGGCAAGGTTACAGCAAATATGGAGCGAAATGTCTCAAGACATCATACAGAACTTGTATGACTCAATGCCCGATCGTATCGCATCGTGCATTCGCGCTAGAGGGGGTCCAACGGAGTATTAACTCCTCCGTTCTTTTGTCTTTTTCTCTGAAATAAATTATCCTTTTTCTTTGATTTTCTAATCATTTACTTATATCAAAGTAGTCATTGCGTATGTAAATTTTCGTTTCATTTTGACGACTCCTTCTTGGTGCGCTAATTTTTTTGTCCATGAGTGTATTATAATAAATATATATTATCTGAAATGAATTTAACATGTGTCGAAGTTTCTTGAGGCGAACACGCAAAGGAAAAAAACTATTAAGTATTTTATGTTTTTAAAAATTTAATCATTATATTAACAAGAGACCAAGAGCGCCGCACAATTGGATCTGTAATTAATATATATAAAAGGAGGATAGAGAGAGAGAAATAAATGAACATATGAATGGCAATAAAGGATGGGATGATGATCAGGAATCTGTAATAAAAAATAATAAAAACTAGAGAAATAACAAAATATATTAAAATAATATAAAAATTACTAAAAAATAAAATGGGAAAAACATCAATTTTTATTTTATTTACATTTTTATTTATTTATTATTTATTTAGTTATTGATTGATTCATTTATATCGTTTTATTATTATTTTTATTACCTTTATATTGTTTTAATTTGTTCTATTTACTTTTTATGTTTGCTTCCTGATAACACTGTCATTTTTAAGTTCAATTATTTTCCTTTCTAAGCCACCTTTCTAACCGTGGTTAATCCAAATGTCACCCGCTGTTTTGTTTGTAAATACTCCACCATATCCTCTGTTTCATCAACCGCGGTTTCCGTTACTCACGGTTTAAAAATATTAAATCAATCAATCTACAAAGCGAGTTATTCTTCTAAGTTTTATCTTGAAAATGGGCCTGAGGAGTTTTGATGAAATGGGGTGAATCTACCGTTTTCGGGTGCGAGAAAGCGATTTAGCTAGGTCTCGATTTCGGGAAAACTTATTTAGGGGATAAATGATTGAGCTGGATATATATATAAATGATATACCAGGATATTGTCTACAATGTTCTTACTTTACTTTCATTTTATTTTATTCTTAATAAATTCGTGTTCTGTACATTTTTACGTGTCATAAAATAATAATTTTTAAAGTTTTTGCTTTCAACGTCGCGTATATTTACTGCGTAGCTGTCCATTTCCCCGAAATGGATTAAATAACCAGGTGACTATCTACAGTGTTATTACTTTATTTTCATTTTATTTTACCGAGTGAAGCTTTGTCTTCCAGGTACTCTGTATTAAATAAAAAATCTCATTACCTAGGCGTTGTATCGCCTACATTTCTTTATCATCAATTCTCAACACAAGATGAACGAAGGAGGAGGATGGTAATTACAGTACAAGATATTTTTTTTGGCAGTGTGTCTGCACCTTCACATATATATTTTACTAAATTATTTTTTTGGACGTCTTAATGTGTGTAATTTTTAAATTAGACCTTATCGTAGGTATGTATGTATGTTTAAAAAACGTATATTATGTAGACAACGGAATAGTTCAATTTCGAAACGATATATTATTAAAATTTTCATATTGTTATTCCAATGCATATTTACAACAAGTTTTAATCAATTAAAAATCTTATCCTTCTCTGTATCACAAAATATCATTGTAACCAATATATATAAGCTAAATATAACACTAACTAACGTGAATGCTAAAATTCGTTTCACTATAAATTAAATGTAACATTAAATTTTGTTTTTGTGATTTAAGCTTTAATTTTGTTTTTCTTTAATTGTAGCTTTATTAAGTTACTCCAAAGACCAGATTCCCACCTAATTTTTTAAGCCTAAACACGTTAGTTCACTACGAAAGAAAAAAAATCTTTTAATTTCCTGTATTAGAAAAAAACAACGACATAAAAAACAACGAGGTGTCGCCGAAGCCGCGGAAATGAAACGGAAATTCGGTACAGGGTATTTGTTTGCCAGCAGACGTTTCGCGATGAAAGTCAAATTAAAATAGAAATCGGTTGCTATTTACGCACTTCTTTCTCCAATTCATTCAGTTATCTGAAGACCCCATAATTCTTAACGTTATTTACCGAATATATTGGCAGAAACCGTTACTTAATTTAAACTAATTCTGCAACTCGTGATTGATATTTGTTGGCTATTAAAAGAGAATTAACATATTTTTAAAGATGTCTAAAATTTGTTTTACATTGAACGTATTAAAATACAAGGTTTCAAGAATTTGAAGCTAACTTTCCTTAAAATGTAATTTTTCCTTTTTTTTTTTTTTTAATTGTGAAATTTAGAAGGTTACGTTTATTTTCAAATTATAATATCTATGAATCAGTGGCGTATATAGAATATATTTTCGGGGGGGGGCCGACACCCCATGGAAACCTATCTGTTCAACCAAAAAAAAAAAAAAAAAAAACTTTGGGAGGACATTTCGGGGGGGGCCCGGGCCAAAAAATCTATTCAACTAAACAAAAAAAAACAATGAAAATCTATCTGTTCAACCAAAAAAAACGTTCGGAGGACATATCTTCATTATTTCGGGAGGGGCCCGGGCCCCCTCGGCCCCCCCTTATATACGCCCCTGCTATGAATACAGACAGTACCAATTTTTTCATTTTCTGAAAAAAAAAAAAAAAACCAAGCTAATTAATGCTTTTAGACAGTGTCAACAGCAAAGCGGCCCCATAATATGCACAACTTTATAAACAAACGTAGAGTGAACCTAATCAGCGTTTACAATGAACCTAATGGACGCTTACAGCAAACCGGAAGTTGGGGGGTCAAAAGTGGTCGCTTCCGATAAAGAGGAAAACGGCGATAGACGTCCTCCCAATATCGACCCTTCTGAACACATTGGTGGTGGTCACATTTTTGCCAGATATGATAAAAGAAAAACATATTGAAGCACCGAATTTTGACCCCCCCCCCACATCCGGTCAGGGAGAGATCCTAGAGGTCTGATTTTTTGGACGTGGTCACCTACTTTTTGATGCTGAACACAATGGCGAAGGTTTCATTCTAATATCTCTAACCGTTTGGCCACTACAGAGTGTGACATCCAGCAAGCATAAAAGCAAGAGCGATTCCATATGTTTTACAGTCAAGCTGTAATCTAGGGGCCGCCAAAAATTAGAAATAGTTCTTATTATTTACTTAAACTGATCAATCGGATTGATTTTAATCTCATGAAATCTTCCGCAATGGATTAATCGACGGATTTAACATTTACTGTTTAAGGACAATGAGATATTAAAACATAAATAAAGTAAAAATCCCCCCCCCCTCCCTCTCCCACAAAAAAAACAAACAATAATTTTCCTTAATTCTTTCCCGAAAAGCGTAAATAGAACGCAGCTTCTAGTAAACTAACACTGATAAAAAGTAAACATCCCCTCTATTTCTCCTCAGCCCTATTTTGAAGAAATCGAAGGAGACCTGACGCATGCGCAAAAGCGCTGAAGGTTCTCGTAAACAAAAACGAACAGGAACCATTTCTATTCGTTATTATTTACGTATTTTGCGCTGATAGCAGAGATGGATGTCCAATTTTATGTTTACATTTCAACCGCCGATTTCGTCACCGGAAGTAGCAAGTTCTTACTGCGATTTCAACTTTAATTGTGAATTTTCATTAAATAAACAAATATTATTCTATTCTACAGAAGTGTTGTATATTTTGTAGATAAATTACTACATTTTAAGACGAAATCTATCAAAAAATTGTAGGTCTTTCGGAGTCAGTTTAGTTTTGCTTACACCGGCAATGTATTTAATCTCATACAGCTAAAAGAGCCCTGCAGTAGCGTCATTGAATCATCGAATTGATGAGTTATACAGAAAGTCATCCGCAAAACTATATACATTAATAAATAAATACTTTTTAAAAAAAAAAATATTTTGACTTGGTTTAATGTTCCACTGCATCGCAACAAAACATGATAACTTTATAATACATTTATTGGCTCAACAACACTTAAATAATTGTATGTGCCATCGATACCGTGGTGATTCATTTGTATCCGATTTCTCTTCATTCGAAATAAAGAGTCGATAATTCTTTATCGGTGATTCACAATCAAAATTTATTAAAAGCTCAACTATTCGAGTGAAGCACTCTTATCCGGATTTCTGCTAACGATTTAATAATAAATTTTTCGATTTATAAATAAGTCCTTAGCGTTTCGTCTATTAGGCTGATTTTCCTACATCAAAAAAACGAGAATATAACGAAATTTTCTCAGAAACGTTACACAATGACGTCATTAAGCAGCAAAATTGCCCTTATGAGAATTCACTGATATATAATATTGTGATATATATACATGAGTTTATATAAATAAAAGTGAGGCTTATTAAAATCAATAGTTAGATAATATTGTTTGTATTTAATAGATATTATAATTTGTATACAAATAATTCGTTTTTGTTGTTTTTACGATTTTAATGAAAGAAAAGAAATTTTAAGAAATAATATTATGAAGAATATAAGTTTTAAATTATTTCGAAGTTCTTTTTAAGTTATGATATTGCCTGCTGAATATACAGGGTGATTCAAAATTCCCTGTACAAACTTTAAAGGCAGGTCAGGAATGCAAAAACAAACTTAATTCGTAGTTGAACGTATGTCAAACGACACCCGATTATGCTGGAAGTTACACTACGCACAGTGGGGTATTATGGCCATAAACCTGGCCAAAAAGGCAAAAACTCAAATTCGTTCTATAGGTGTGAAAAGCTGTCCGGCGTGAAGGGAACTAAATTGTGAGTCACCCTAAATCTATTTCTGACGAATTAGCCATCTTTGGTGGCTCTCCAGGTCAGTTGAAGTTCAGGTATCTGTTTCAGTGGTCGCGATTGTTCGGTGTTTTTCACGTATGACTTGTACCTACAAACAAATTTTTTCTGAGACAACGGACCTTCGGATTTGAATCCTATTTTCTACGGATGTTTATAAAGGTAATTGCGTTGTTTTAATATTATTAGATAGTCTGTTTTGTAATTATTTTATATTATAAAAAATAAAACAAACATAAAAACGTATTTTTAACGAATTTATTTCTAAAAAGTAATTTTTGAGCAAGCTTTTTAACTGTGTGTCAGGCTTTGTCAAGCTTTTTGCCATTGATATTCTTGTTCACTAATCTATTGGTAACTAAGTTCAAAAAGAAAAAATTCCGCATTTAGTTGCTTTAGTCTGTGAAATATTTTTAAAACATATAATGCCGATAAATGTTAAATCAAAACTGACTGCAGCGTCAATGTTCTAAGTTCGGTGCAATTAGATTTTGGCCCGAAAAAATTATTAACAGGCTGAAAATTGGTGGAAACATGCAGGAAAATGTCCTGGAAGTCCACCCTAGGTCCCAAAAAAATCTCAGTAAAATGAAGGCCGCCATCTTGGAAAATTGCGGCCAAAATAAGAATTTTTATAAATTTAACAGTTAAAAATACAGAAAAATGTTTGAGACAAAAGTTAAAGAACGTATCAAAATACACATTTTTTATCCTTATATATCTCCGTCCATCTGTTGCCGTTTTCGAGTAAAACGTAATTTAATAAGTTGGAAATTGGTCCTTATGGGGAATTTACGTGGTGACGTGAATCCTGACACATTACATACAAGAATCAGATTTCTGGAATCAGTGCTTCATTGGGCCTACAAAATCCCAAAAAAGAAGTGGCAAGCAAGAAGCCCAGAGAAAAAAAAAATCGTTAGTGACACAAAAAAAGGAAATCCAAAAAAAATGTAAGGAAGAACCAAGGCTCCTTGTTGATGTTCCCAAACACGGATTCGGAACACCAATGATGGAAACACAGCTAGGCGGTTCTTCTCCGATCCAGAAACAGCGTCAAGCATCACTGGAGTAAACCTTAATCTCATCAAGAGATTGAAAGTGATATTAGAAGCCATTACGAGTGGGCATCACATTGATGATAAGAAATTTCAATTATACGCTGATGAAACACCTAGGCTTTAGGTAAGTCTGAACGGCTGGCACCCCATGACACCAACAATGCATAAAGTTTTGGTTCATGCCATTTTACCCATAGGACAGTTATCAGAAGAAGCTGCTGAGGCCAGAAATAAACATTTCAGGATGTACAGAAGTAAATTCTCCAGGAAGTTTAACCGAACAATCTGCAATAGGGACGTTCTAAACCGGCTTTTTCTTTCAAGCGATCCAGTGATGAACTGCTCAAGAAAATAGTCTCGTAAAAAAAGTAAACCTTTTAGCAGTGAGACATTCGCACTTCTTCTGCCAGAGCCACCTGAAGGTGGTCGTTGTGGAAGTTGTGTTGAAGAAAGCGAAGATGAAGAAAGTGATGAAGAAGACATTTCTTAACCATTGAACATTTTGTAAGGCAATGAATGGGGCGATGAGATGCTGGTGCTTCACATAAGAGAACTGTCCGGTTAGTTAATTAAAATTAACGACAAACATTTTTTCGTAAATCTTGACTGATTAATTTGTTGTTTCAATGTATCTGCTCCAAAGAAAAGACTAGCTATTTAAAAAAGGAAATTCTTGAAATAGTTTGTCTTATTTGTTACAACTAAACAATATTTATACACTCTTTTGGTACATAATCACTGTTTAGAATATTCTCTCTGAGCACGAAAGAAATCTATTAGAATAATTTACTTGATTTTAATAATTTTCCCTCGTTTTCCAGATTTCCCTGACTTTTTCAGGTTTAGGAACTATATTCCCTATCAATAATATGTGAAGCAGTGGCGTATATAGAATATTTTTTCGGGGGGGGGGGGCGAAAAATCTAATCAACCACACAAAAAAAACCAATGAAAACCTATCTGTTCAACCAAAAAAAAACGTTGGGAGGACATATCTTCATTATTTCGGGGGGGGGGGCCCCCCCCCCCCCCCCTTATATACGCCCCTTATGTGAAGAAGTAGTTAATATTCAAGAAACAAGAGTTTCACTTAATAAAATTAAGGAAACAACGTGTAAATATTTTTAGCCAGGTTTTTGACCCAAATACCCCACTGTGCTACGGTTCAGAAATAAAAGATAACAAGTAAGGAAGACAACATGTTTATTAGCCTTATGTTTCCACTATGACAGTAAGGTGTAAACTTACAATCATGCCCGTTTCCGTCGAATGATCCAGTTTCACACAATCTCTGGTGCAAACGCGCAGACATTTGATGATTGGACACAAGTCTATTGGGGAACCGTTCACGATATAATCGTACAGCGGTTCATCCGTTTTCGTTCGCTGCCCAAAGGCAGTTGCGTGTTTGCCCTCTCAGCATTAGTGAAGCGGTACATCCTACTTACACAAAGTCAGCGTCTCAAATGACAATGGCTAACACTGCCCAACTAATGTGCTGCCGAACAGCGCGCCCTCACATTCTGGTGGCATTTGCAGAAATGTTCCACTATGAATACGGTTTGTTTTATGCTGTGAATGAATATGATACCTCCACCCAAAGTTACCATTTCCGGTTCAAAGTCACTTCCACAGGCGCCTTACGCAAAGAGTCGCCCGAATGGGGAAAAAGGACTTGTACATGAACTCAACCGGAAGATCACTTCCACTGGAATGATTGGGCGGCAGCAACTCTCCTGCAAAAGCCATTTCTATGCTTACCGAGGAGGCCGTGAAAGAAATTGTACTGGGCCCTTGAATTATAACGGCTTAAATGAGTTTTGCGCGCCAATCAATAGTGGTGTCATTTTTAACAACGCTTGATAAATTGCAAATTGTACGAGATCGCTAAGTTTTCTATCTGTGAAGTGGTTTTTTTTTTTTCATTTCTAATGCAATTTTAGATTTAAACCGGATGTTCCCGAACTTTCTTGGTTAACGGCGCTCTTAATGCCTCAACAGCTTTTTGTCCAGAAATAAACCTAGATTATCACTTTCTGCTATCTGACAATTGTGTGTTTCCTTCGAAAATCTGAAAGATGCTGCGGCGCCCTGAGAGTTCGTTGAGGTGCTTCGGGGAGAAGCGGCTTAGAAGTTTGGGAACCACTGAATCAAACGACAAGTTGTTCAGTAAATCTTTCGATGTCCTCATCCTACGAAAAATGGCGCAGCCCAAAATTCATTGCAAGGCTTCAAAAATCTATCCTTAACGGTTATCATTAGATCTTTGTTATTTTTGATCAAATTCTTACTGTCTTCTCTCCGAAATCATTGCAGATACTTTAAGAAGTGTTTGTAAATTATCTTGTCTTTTTTATTTTTCAAGTTCATTGTGTGAACAATTACAAACTTTTTTTCCCTTCTCATTCGAAATTTTTTCTTGCAAATTCTCTCAAATCAAAGCAGACAATGAGCATTTCCACAATTCGTTCCGTACTTTGGTTTCCCAAGAGTGTCATTTTCTCATTCTACGTACTAAAAAAAAAAGTGAAAATTTCAAGGATATTGCAACTTTTTGCTTAAAGATGAGGTCCAAAACACAGAATGCAAGGTTCACCTAAAAGATTTAAGAAATCTCAAAAATTTCCAAAAATAATTTTCCAAAAATTTACAATATACATATTTTAACAGATTATAACATTGTAGCAGCAAACAAACAGGCACCACTGCTCATGCGCGTACACAGTACGAAGTTTCTCTGCCGGATCACGAATTCGTGATTGCTTCTCAACATAAATTAATTCCAAGTGTGTACGCTATCTGTGAAATCAAACCTAATGAGATGGGGCGCCCTGAAGATGTTACTTACAGTGGGCCGACGTACATCGCTATCCGCAGTGCCAAACACTCTTCGTCTTCGGCGACATCTCACGCTGATGATTTCAATAGGCTTTTGTCTTGTGAGGCTTTTAAAGCACCTATGAAGGACAGTCAATATGTAGATACGAGAAGATATGTAGGTACGTCTCATGACTGTCTTCCTAAACTACCAAAAGACAAGGACGTCATGTGTCCAATCCAATAGAGGAAGCATATGAATGCCCATGGAGTGAGTGAAGAATTAGGAAAGGTGGTGTCGCAGCCTATTTTTTTACTTTTACTAAATTTAATTAAATTCGTTATAGTGCACCTTAAACGTAGGTATTTTTCTCCTCTTCTTTCACATAAAAAAATGTATTTCATAGAAGACATCAGTAACGCTTTAGATATTTAGTGGTATGAAGCAAAATACATGAACGTATCAAATAAATTTAACTAGTTTAAAAATTATAGGGGAAATCTCACGTGAGGGGGGACCTCCCTCCCCCTAACGTCCCACCACATCTTACCAAATCTCACAAGGGGGAGGGGGGGTTCCAAATTTTTTAAAAAACATAATGGACGCGCCCCTACCTTCTTTTAACAGTTTTTTTTTATGTTCTTTATCGAATGACATGAAAATACAAAGGAACGGCCTCAGTGTAATCTGGAGAATATAAACAGAACTTTCAAAATTTCTCATTTTGTTCGAAAATTAATTAAATACGCTAATATTTTCTCAAGTTGCTAAACATGCGCACGATTAAAACAAGTCAGGAGAAGCCGTAGCTATACAAGGGAACAGATACTGGAGTGGTTTCCCGTTGCATTCTCCAAGACGCCATTACGGAATGACGTCAGACCAAAGAGAAAGTGAAGAAGAGGCTAACAACACAGGAAAGGAAATTGAAACATCCATGCTCTCGACCGGAATTTGAACCCGGGTACCGGCACACTGGCCTCACGGCAGACCGACGCCTGAGACCACACGACCACGCCGGCACGGCAATAATAAAGTATATACATATAGTTACATCATAGCTGCAAAATAATGTAAACTATTTTAAGTTTGTTATGTAGTTTTATTAACTTAAAGGCTATTTTCGGCAGCGCAATTTGTTTCTTTACGTGGAAACTCCCGAAACAAGATACAAACACTTTCGTCTACGATCGTTGTATATGCAATTCGAAAGGGTTGATGAAGGCTTTATGGAATCTTTATTATAACCGCGAATGGTCGTATCTCGAGATCTTGTTTGTATGTATATTTTCGAATGTATAAAAAGCAAATCTAAAAATATTTCTAATAGATTAAAATAAAATTAAAAAAATACATTACAAGAATTAAAAAAAAAAAAAAGAATTTTGTAAACAATTCTCTCGACTTCTTTCTTTAACTTGGAGCCTCAGCATTAAATTCACAGCTTTTTAGAAAATATAGAATTGAACGTTTTCATGATCAAATGCTCCTTATTTGAGACTAGCCAAAAAGTCATGGCGATTTGTCTTCCTGATATCGTGTCTGTGGAAGATGTTCTCCATCGCTTGCTGTTGGCCTTTTTTTGCTGTATATTATTCTTATATTATGAAGCGTTCTAATTTAAAAAAGGTCAATTATGCAATGGAAAATGAGTTTAACAAAAGGAACAAAACAAAAAAATCTACTTACAATTCTCATTTTTTACGTGATACACTACAACCTCGTTTATCCGGCCCTCGTTGATCCGGATCACCGGATAATCCGGATCAGATTTTTAGACATTTTTTTTTTTTATTTAATGTTCAAATAGATAATAATTTTAACTATGATAACAAGAACATAACTATAAGTACGCCAAACATTCGCTTTTTATTTTGACTAAATGTACAGTTCCTGCCTAGATTGTACAATAAATTATGGTAATAAAATGCTTTTTTGTCGAGTTTAAGAAAGCTTTACTAGTGTCATAGTGACATTTTTTTATCGTAATAAACTTATTTAAGGACCAATAAGTCGCTTACTGAAGGATTTGTTTTGCTTAAGACCCATATTACCCGATTATCGGGATTTTCGAGTTTTCATGTACAATGGGTTTAAACCCATACTCTCCCGAGAACAAACAGTTGAGTTCAGTTGAGTTCAATTGAGTTCAGTTGAGTTCAGTTGAGTTCAGTTGAGTTCAGTTGAGTCCAGATCCAACTAAGACACAGTCTATCTTCTTTTATCGGACCGGTTTAATTCACCACAATAGGTTTTAGGCATAAACGGATACATGGATGTGCTCATTTGGATTTAAAAAGCATTCTCAATATTGCTAATATACCTAAGAATATAAAATTAATCCTGTGATAATATCCTGTATTTAGAGTCATAAAAATATTTTGTTTAGAAATAAAAGTAAAGAACTCTCAACTTTTTTATTTTAACTTTAATTTCTTATAAATTAAATAAATATTAAGAAAAATTTGTCTCTTATCGTTATTTGCAATTTTTTATTATTATTCTATTAAAGATAAGCTAAAAATATTAAAAGAAATCTGCTCAACTGTATTTATGATGTGAAAGCATTAGTATATGAAAGCCTTCAACAGTAAAAAAATAAAAACATGTCTCTTTTAAGAGAATGTTATATGTTTGATCTATCTTTGTGTTAAAAGTCAGTAACTTTAAAAAAAAAAATCACCAGTCGTTATTTAGAAAAAAATATATTCGTTTCAAATTCGGTAAATTATAATATAAATAAATACAGAAGAATTATAATATAAATAAATATAGTAGAAGTCCACAGAAGACTTTCTACTTCTATCTCACCAGTGTATAGTTGATCCATTTGAGGAGGGCAGTCCCCTCAGGCGTTGGGACTGAGAACTTGAAAAAATAGGGGAGAAAGGGTATAAGGTAAGTGGGGATAGGGAGGAAAGATCGCAACAGTGTTGGCAGAGCTTCACCTCGTTATTATCGGCTTTAAATAACTATATTTCCGAAGAGCTGAATTCTCAAAATACTAAAAAAAAGATCACATAAGGCCTTTTTTTAATTCCGTAAAAATACCCTGATACCCTTTCACCCCTATTTTTTCAAGTTCTCAGTCCCAACGCCTGAGGGGACTGCCTTCCTCAAATGGATTGACTATAACTATTATAGATAACTACGAGAGTTGATTTACATCTGAGATTATGTTTCTGACCAATAGGTGGCGTGACTGATGGTGGCTGTTTACGTGGTTCGGTTTGGATCCAAAACCATGCGTCTAGACTTTAAACCTTAACAAGAGAAGGTAATTGTACACTATTTTGCCGTAAGTCGTCTGGTATTAAATCAATCTTCAAAAGGGATGTCCCTGAAAAAACACGAATGCAGAAAAAGAAATACGAACAACAAGGTCAGCTGTGGGATTCGAAATGTGGTTCAGGCGTTCATTGAGCATTCGCCTATTTCTGAACATACTGAGTTAGTGATATACTAATTGAGAGAGTTACATTAAAACGAAAGTCTGAAACTTAAGTTATTAAACAGAGGTCCGAAATTTCACAAAAATTTCTTAAATTTTATCAAATTTCTTAAGCAAAATATGTTTTGTGTAGCATTCTTACAAAAATGTAATACACAACCACACTTTTAGGCTTCTGATAGGAAGCCTGATAATCCCGCTTTGTCCGTCCGTCTGGGGACAAGTATCATTAAAATCTCCTTAAATTATCATTAAGCACAACAATCGCAACAATTGCGCCTTTTGCATTCGCAGCAATCACATTTATAATAATAAGGAAATTAAAGCAATAATTCAACATAAATGACGTATCTGAAGCCGTTGCGAAGCCTTGTGATTGGCTTACTAATCGCTATCTCTACCTTGTTTTATATTAAAAAATACTAAACGATTTTGAATTAAGTTAAGAAACGAGCAGTCTTTTTGACTGAATACAGGCTAATATTCCAATACAGTATGGCTATTGAATACTTAGTATTGCTGCATTTTAAAATGTAGCTTTCAACTGTAACCTTCTACGTCAATTTCCAGTGGTTTTGCTTTTATAAGGCAGTTACTATTCTTATTGCTGATGGTGTGTGCCTGCATTCACTGCTGGTATCCGTCTGGTTCCGCAGCGTCAACTTCATCTTCGATTCTCCAATTGAAAGCCTCGAGCAGCAACAGAAGAACTATTGATCTTTTGGCTGAAGCGATAAACAAGGACGAGACTCACCTTGGGGCTCTCCTTTTCAAGAGGCCGTTCGCAAACGAAGTCACCAAGGACTCGATTCTCTTCCGATGATTTAGCCGAATAGAACTGGCAACGTAACTTTATTATATTTTGTTCATATTGATGACTTCCAAGGCGAGTTGTCCTACCTCTGATATTTACCCTTTTCAAAAAATTCAAAGACGTAGTGCAACGAAATATTCTAATTGCTTATTGCTCACACTGTTTACGTAAATTTTCTGAAGGATCTTCTTGAAACTTGGTACATATATTTAAGGACTACAGACAATTTAACTTTTCTATTTTCAAACAGTGATGAAAACAACGGAATGATTTGAATCATTAAAACAACGTTTGAATGAAAACATTAATGAAAATTTTCAGATAGTAGTAACAGAAAACATAATGAAAACGAAAAAATTTATTGCGTTTTTTTGTCAGATCATACATTATTTCTATTTTAGTGGCGGCATTTCAAGAAAACTAGATTAACATCCTGTGTCTCGTATTACTTTTCGCGATTATTACATTGACAGTGTTTCTTCCATTTTTGAAAGGTTCAGTGGGAGGGAAGGTCCTGGGGCGCCTCCTCGAGGAAAAAAAAAAGCAAAAGTAATACTAATGATAATAATAATTACAAAAGTATAATTTCGATAAATTATTTGTAAATCATCAACATTAATTGCATTGAAGTAATATTATCGAAATAACAATATTTATGTTTGTAAGAAGAAAAAGATAGAATAAAACGGACATCAGATAAAATTCGCTGAGCTGTTTTTGAAAACTGCACTGGGAATCCAAGACAGGCTGTTTCGGGTTTCCAAACCCTTATCAGCTGGATTCGCGCAGTATCCGCAGCTCAGTGAAGTCGAAAACTTGTATACGCAAAAGACAAAGAAACAAAATAACGACCCTGCACATGACAAACAATAAAAACTGAAAAGATAAAATGGACAGTTGTTAATCTCGACTAGCTGATTGTCAAGCAAATTAGAGATGGAATAAGAAAAGGGCATTTTCATATTGACAAAAATTAACGTGTCTAGGATAACAAATTTCTTCTTAAGCAAGGGTAATTTATCAAAACAATCGGTCTTCCGGAGTTAACTTTTATTTTTATTTTTTCCTCCGAAAAAGCATTGCGATTCCCTGCACCTGTAGGCTGAGGATTCGTTTGAATGGCCTAACAGAACAGCTCTGAACTAAGACTGTAAGTTAGTTTTACAAAAACAGTCAGAAATCTCCAGTATTGCATTTACTGAAAGCTTCCAGAACTCATAAACTTAAATTTCGATTTCTAAGTGATCTACTTTCGAAATTTTGAAACATTACAAATAATTTTCAATTTGAAAATCACACAGGCAATTTCACCATTTTATTCGCCTTATCCTTTGCAACAATTGTTGCAGCTATTCTGCAAGTACGAGTAGTATCCTATATTGAGTAGGATGTTTCAAATAACTTAAATTCACAAATACAATTGTTGGCATTATAAATTTCTTTGATAACAATTCTTAATTCAATCTAAATTGCATTTGTATCATTTTTTTGAAGAGTTACTTCGTTAATTTGTTTTATTTCATTTCTTGATATAAGTAAATTTAAAATTTAATTAAAAATAACTCTAATCTTTTCTGAAAAGACAGTCTATTACATATTTCTTATTTTATGTCGTTTTAACTAAGAAAGACATTACGCTCTGTAATAATTAACCAAATATTATTAATAAAAGTAGTTAATACACAATTTAACAAAATAACTATAATAAATAGGGGAATAAACTTAAGTTATGTAAAATTTGCATTACAATTATTTTGCCGATTTCACCGCGTCCGATTTTACCGATTTCAGTTTGAGAATCACGGGTCTAAACTATATTCAGGTTGTCCACAGAAAAATGGAAGTCAAATTACTTGACATTTCCCTGACTTTCTCTGTCTAAACACACCCAAAATCCCTGTCAATTTGAACCAATGTCTGTAGGTTTGATATTTTTTTTTTTTTCACTGTTTATTTTTTTGAATATTTTTTTATTGGATATTCTTCACTCAAACATATACATACAAAGTAGACCAGTTATGATACATGTATTTCTCTAAGATAAATCTGCAGATAACACACAGATATATATGAATATTTTAGAAGAAATAGATGACAAGATAAAATGATGAGCAATATACTGTATAAAAAGTTTTTTTCCTTTTATCAAACTTTGATTTTGTATTGCTCACCACGTAATAGGAAAAACGTCAGGGTGACATATAGTTCTTACGTAACATATGTACTGTAAAGTGGAAACCCTGGTATATTGATGATTTGTCCCCAAGATGTCTTCAACAAAAAGATAATATTAGTAATAAAATAATAAAATAGTTTTAAAACAAAATGCTTACTATTTCGCCGAATCATTGAGCTGATATTCATTTGATCGGCCGAAGCATTCTTGTACTCCTGTGTCTACCCATAACCGTTTCATCGCAGCCAAAAGCTCTTCTGAGAAGGGCTCTGTATCTTCCATTCGGGCAATCACGTCCATCACCATCTTGGCATCCGGCTAGAAAAACATAAGAACAATCAATTATTAAACATAAAAACAAACAAAATGATGTTAAACATTAAAGTGAAAAACACAAAATGTTAACACGAAATCAAGCAATTCCCGTACAATTTGCACAATCTATCAGACGCCTGAATTGTTAAAAGTAATATCATTACTGATTGGTGCGCAAAACTCATTTATTCAAGTCGTTGTAATTCAAAAGTAAATTATATGCGATGCCCGCATTTAATGCATTTACAATGCCAAAACCCACTCCCTCGGTTTACATAAAACTCTGATTAAGTGGCCAGTGGCCATCATGAACCCGGAAGTGACTACATTGAGTTCGAAGGTATCATACGCATAAGAGATTTAGAAAAGATAGATCCACAACTGTTAGACTAAGTGACAAGGTTTTGGCCAGCCGGCCTCTCTCTGCCTAAAATAAAAAAAGACTCATAGGTGACAGCACCTAACGGACTATTGTTTTTATTACCAGCCACCAGATGGACTCTGATCTTCTGCCTTTTCATGAATGATTTATATGCACCACGATCTGTTCCTGTCTTTACTAGGAATGAATACGTGTGTTAATCTATGACTTTAAGAACTGAAATAATTTTATATTATTGTTTATTATGATTTCAAATGAAAGTAAGAATATTTCTTTTTTTCTTTGTATATGCCATTTCCAAGGATGCTACTAGATTAAAATACTAATCTAAGCTTTGAAGTTTTATCACCTCATTGTCCGTCAATAGAGATGTTTAAGCCTTGCCTATTTATTTTCTAGTTAAATCCACTATTTTCATAACCTAAGAACCTCAACAACCATCAATTTTCTCCAATTACCAATATTTTCCTGAACAGATCAATCTATATTACTAAAATCTTTTATTTCTCTGTCTGTCTGTCTGTCCGGCGTAATTGTTAATTTCCTGTGAAAAAATTTCTACAATGGAACGTTCGCGACGGGAATGGAACCTGCAACCTTTTGATCCGAAATCAGTCGTCTTATCCATTAGGCCACGGGGACTACATTCAAATTATTGTTTCTTATTACTTCTTTTGTGTGTGTATGTGTGGCGCAATGAGAGAAGAGCCAGAGAAAAAAGAAAATAACTCATTAATTTTAGCATACTAGATTAAAATTTAAATTTCAATGTTCATTTTTTACACAGGCCTAGTGGCCATCTAAAATTAGAAGTGATTTGGACCGGAAGTAGGATTTTCCCCAAACATCGAGGCTATAGTGAGTCCAACAGTTTGGGCTGTGAGTGTGGTATAAACAGACACACACACACACGGAAACCTTCATAGCTCCTGTCTAAGGGGTCGCTCAAATTATATACAGTTTCTTCTAGATGGCTCTTTACGACACATTCCCGTATTTACGATGGTTGTAAGCTCGATTAAAACTGCAGCTCGATTCTATTAAAACATCATGCAATAGCTTATTTAAAATTGGGATTTTAGCTTCTAAAAGTCAACCAATTAAGATGATTTTGATTATTTCGAAAATTATATTTTTAAATAAATAAATTTTATAAAAAATAAAACTAATCATTTTGTCACTAGTTTTTATCGACCCCGTACACAAAGAGTAAAGGGCTTATTAGAATATTCTTTTGTTCGTCCGTCATTATCTCTACAGCCCAAACTATAAGTTGCATAGACATGAGTCATACCTTATTGAGAAGCTTAGACTTGCAGAGAAGAGGAAAAATACGACTTCCGGTCTGCGACCACTTACTGTCTCACAGAAAGTGGAATTGATCGAAAAACGGAATATGTACCGGATTGCTATGGTAAAGCGTACACTTTGAAACCTGGTTTTGTATTTTGTTTTTTACTTTTTTTTGTCGAAGAAAAGGAGCCATCGTTACTTTGTAAACTAAATATGTATCTATACCCATTTGATAAAAAGCATTTTTAGCCGAATTACACTGTAAAAAAATTACCGTTTTTATAACAGGCAATCACTGCTTTTTTAACAGTCTCATACTGTAAAGTGCAAACAACAGGATTACACCGTAATTTGAAAGTCTCGCCGTAGTCTCGCTGTTGGAACGTGAAAAGTTTCAGAATCACGCATGTGCAAAACCTTTGAAAGTGAGACCAAATACCATATCGACTATATGGTATTTGGTGAGCCTCACCAAATCAGTGTATGTGTGAGTTTGTGTACTTCTTCCCTAACAACTTTTGAACCGTTGCGTTGGACCGATCTTCTTGAAAATTGGCGTGCATATTTAAAGACAAGAGACGATCTAACTTTATATTGATTATCGAGAAATTAACAAAAATTTCCAAGAAAAACATTTGATAAGAAACTAATACTATACATGGATATTAATCGACTTAAAAAGTGTATAGTTTGTGTGCAGTTGATAAACAGAAATTCATTCACTTTAAGCAACTAATATTAAAGCTGAGCTAAATTATTTATTTATTATTTTATTTTTTTATTTAAGAAAATGCAAAAAAAAACTTTGCATTATACAAAGTAAAATTTAAAAGTATATGCAGGCACTTTTACGACTTTCAGGAAACAATCCAAAATTGATAAAACAATATTTAAGGAAAGTAATTTTAAGGTGTTTCAGGAACTTCTGGAGACATTGTTTTTTGATTTAAAGTGTTTTTCTTCGGATGAATAAACAATCGCGTATAAAGTGTTTTCCCGTTTTCTGAAACATGGGAATTGCCATTCTCCTTCATTCCAGTTTCTGCGAAGCGAGCGCTGTCCATTCCAAGGAGTGAATTAAGGATGAATTCCAAGGAGCTAAGCTCCAAGAAACAGGAAATAAGAAGAACCAATGATTCCTTCAACGACTTCCCAGAACATTCGCCGCAGAAGTGTCCCAGTTTACGAAAGTCTTGGAAAAGATATTGAAAATCATAGAATAAATGAAAAGTCATCCGAAAAAAAAAAAGAGCTAGGAAGAAAGAATTGGCAGAAACTTTGAATAAAAAAAAAAGTAAGAACGTTCTTAAAGAACTCAAGGCCTACTTTCCTTAAAAATCTCTTCCTTTTTTTTTATTTTTCTTTCTTTCTATCTTTTTTTTTTTTTCGTCGTGAAAATAAATCAAGCGAAAATTCTCAATTTTTTTTAGCGATCCTGTGCGGAGGAACTAATATGGCACTAATCTGTCTGTCTGTCTGTGTGTGAGTGTGTGTGTGGGTAAAACGCTCCCCACAGTCTAAACTGGGAGTCGGATCCTCATGATTCACCCCACTTGGATTCCCCAGGACCCGGAGCTTTGGAAAAAATTCCGATATCCGGTTCAGATCACTTCCGGTACAAGATGGCCACTGGCTACTTACTCAAAGAGTCGCTCGAATGGTGCAAATTGTAAAGGATTACTTGGTTTTGTTTATTTTACTATCTGATAAATATAAATAGTAGTTTTGTTTTGATTTTCCCTCAAAACATTAATTAAATCCACATTTACTTACTGAAGTTGTTTGAATCTATTTTAAAACAGCACTGCTCAGACATTAAGAGATTAAAAAGCGGATTAATATGTTTAAGATCGAAATCTACTGTTTCGGTTCTAAACAATTTTCTTTGGGACTTTTTTTATTTCTGGATATTTCTGGATAAAGATCTACATGGGTAAAATACTAAAGTTGGATTGTCTCCTATCCTTAAACGTTTATACCAAGTTTCAAGAAGACTCGTACAGCGGTTCAGAAATTGCTCCAGTGAACACAGATAAGCAGACAGAATGATTTGATGAGCCCTCGGAAAATAGGTTAAAAAAAATAGGTAAATCAAAATAATAATAGTTAAAAGTTTAACACTTTATTCACAATAATTCCTAAGTAAAAAATCAACATTTCCAACGAAAAACATTTATTTATTTCAAACGGAAGTGTATCTTATTCTGAGGTAAAATAAATAAAGAAATAAACAAATAAATAATTAAGTAAATAAATGAATATCCTGTAAAACTATCTGAAATAACTATAAATCTAACTGTAGTGACATATTTATTCTATCTATGAAGGGAAATTGGATATGGGATGTGGTTATTTGAGTATAAAAAAATAACAAAAAAATAGATAATCTTTATTTTATCAGTGTTTAGTCTATTGATAGAATACGTAAGTTTATAAACTATCTATTATTCTGGACTATTTGAAATAGTCTTACGTTTAATTTATTCATATCATTAACTTTGTTACATCGAGAGCAATGAAAATTTATTATTATAGTTATAACTACGATAATTGTAATTCATAATTAAAGTATAATTTTTTTTATTTTTAATCTTTTGTTCTTTAGACAAATGAACCTCTACAAATCTAACTAAAACCAATAATACATATTAAAAATAAAGAAAATCACACGTCAATTCACCTCCTTATTTATTCTGACTATTCTCAACTGAAGATCGCCAGGTTAGCGTGAAAAGGTTAGCGCCTTGATATGTCAGTAATGAATATTGGTCTCAAATTTTAATCGTATAATTTTATAATGAATCTAATATATTTAAAATATAATTAATAACTTTTAGTTTGATTTCTCTTCAAATTGTAATTGATTTCTCTTAATCTAATTACACTGTGATCAGTAAAGATATTTGTAACTTTATTAAATATACAACTCTTGAGGATTCAAATCGGACCGTGCATTTTTTCTAAAGCCGAGGCAACATTTACGATCAGTCATGTATTAGCTACGTCATTTTATTAATAGGCTTATTTTTAAAAAGATAAAATTAGGTAAGAACATTATACATTTTCTTCAAACATTACATAATATTGTATTTATTATAGTTTTTTTTTTTTCTTTTGTGTACTGTAGTATTATACTGTATATACGACAGCATAATAATTCAGTAATAAATACCAGGCATATACCACAACAGTAATATTGTATAGTATAATGTAACAGTATATTTTTAGTGTTCTAATATATACTATATTATATACTTATCATTTTGATATATATTTTTATTACAGAAAGAAAACAGCATCTTATACTACATATTAGTACAAGTGGATTATTTTTTTTTGTCTTATTTGTTATTTTTTGCTTTTTTTTTATCAAGCAAAAAAAAAAAACCGTTATATATTTCCTTCAAAATATTAGATAGTTTGGATTTACTACAGTATTTTGTGTACTGCAATTTTATGTAAACGATAATAAACGACAATTATATCGTGTATAATGTAGTAGTGTTACTACATACAGTATACATGTGTACGTATTTTTTTATATTTGTATAAAACTATAAAAAGCTTTTTCAGGTTTTCTTTTTTGTGACCATTTAGTGTCCATTTTTATTTTAAGGTTTGTACATCAATCTTGGAGAATTCAACTTTGTTCCAAATTTCTAGAGCAAATTAAATCTTGTTTTCGAAACCCTCACAGAACTTTTAAATTATTAAACAATCCCCGAGATATATTTCCTTAAAGCATAACTAGCTATGCTGAATTTTCTGTTTGTGAATTATTCCACCAGTAGAGCGTTTCTGAGGAACGATTTAATCGAAAATTTATGGCCCAAAATATGGCATCTTTGACACTTCCATTAATCATTATTATTATGTAAACTGGATCAGCGAACTAAAAATAATGAAAAAAAAAATAATCAGTATTTTCAGATAGATAAAAAGAACTCACACATCTGAGCTATTTTTAGGGTTTTATTTATTTTTGCAAGAACGCTTTTGCTAAACGCTTCATTGATTTGAATTAGAACTCTGATGAAACTTATATTTATGGAAAGGTTCCTCGTAATGTCCTCATTTTTAATTGGTTTCTTCATATCTGAACACCACCAGAAATTACAAGAGAGGAAATAACGATTTCAGAAAGAGATCTCGCACCAAATCGTAAAATGGAATTCGTTGTTGACTTTGCAAATGGACTGGATTTTTGTAAACAACTCTAAAATATTTCATTCAATGCGAAAAACTGATAGTACAGGAAGAGATAGTCGATTTTTTTTGTAATTGGGAACGCTGTATTTGCTTCTGAAATGCTTAAATTATCAAACAAACATTTCGTTTTTTGTTTTTTTGTTTTGTTTTTCTCTTTCTCAAACGATGGTGTCGTGTGCAAATGTCTTGTTGCCATGCGTGGGAACAAATCTGAGCGAAGCATCATTTGATTAGACCAGGGCCGCCACAGCGTTTGCGAGGCTCCGGGCCAATATACTTTGCGAGCCCTTGTTAATGTATGGTGTGATTTTTAGTTTTCTCAAATCCAGAGGTTTATTTGTTTTTTTGTTTTTTTAATTTTCCGTTTGCATTTTTTTTTTTATTTTATTACAAATACTGCAGTGATTCTATAACTTTTCTGAAATTTTTGTATTTTTTTTTGTTAGTTTTTTAAAATTGCTTTTATTTAGGGCGAGGGCCAAGAGAAGAGCCCATTTTCTATATTTATTTTCACAATTATTCCTCGTCGCCCTTATCTTGACACTTCACTGCTTACTGTGTCTACTCCTGGCTGATGATCGCCAATAAGCGTGACACAGCTGCTCTGGGATATCACTTTTTTTCTTTTTTTGTAGCGTGCTTTGTGTTCTGAAGAAAGGTTTCAGAAAGACTTATTTCCATTGGAAACACAGAAACGTTTCCAATGATGTTCATTTGTCTCCCATAAATCTCAGCAGCAAAGACCTACTCCATTGTTAATAACACTTAGGCGTTGCTAATTCCTAACAGTGTTGACACCGTTACAAGTTCCATTAATCGAAGGCGAACGCGTTTCGTAACCTTGTCGTTTTCATCTAAATTAATTAAGATCCACGAACTAAATCATGAAAGAGAACAGATCCCTAGTCTTTTATCTCTTTAGAGATCTACTTTGTACATACAAACTTCATTATGGTAAATAATAGATGTATATATGACTCGAAGAATAAATGGAAATTCTAATTCTGTTCCGAATGTGAATGAGTTTAATTTTATAATTTACTGCACAAGATCTTCGCCAGGGAAGTAAATTTAATAAAGCAAACACAGCGATCTAATTGCTAAAAGCAAATTTCATTTTATAAAACTGATGATTCTAATGTTATCGTAAATTAAAATTTAACTTAATTTGATATTACTACACACCGTATTCATGAATGATTTTTAATTTAAATTTAACTGAAGTTCCCGACTCAAGCAAATGCAGGCGACTGCAAACCTATTATTTCTTTTATATATTTATTTTTTCCAATGTACCTAAAATTCTGAAAATTTAATTATGAACTTGTAAAGCATCTGGGATTTCTATTTTCTTGTTTTTAATTTTAAAAAAATTCTGTAATTAATTAAATTAAAATTAAAAAACAGTCAATTTTCTTGGGTGTTTTCGAGAAATTACTCGGTATTTAAAAAAAAAAAAAATTGACAAAAGCCTGAAATGATAAAAAATTTATAAAATAATGATTTGCATTTCAAATATTTATTATAAGTCCAACAGTTAATTTTTAAAAAAATAGAATTTTTTTTTTTTTTTGTTAAATTGTGAAATTAAATTATTTTTTTAAAAATTAACTAGTATAATTAAAATGCCTAGT
>JAFIDM010116284.1:20540-63739 GCA_023159025.1 Thereuonema tuberculata
CTGGATCATTTCCAGATGATTTCAATGCATTTCTCCGTTTCGGATGAGTCGCATCAAGATTCTTCGTTTCCCTTTTCTTTGGCCTTTTTTTCCTGGGAGATTCTTTTCCACTGTTTTCACAAATACCTTTTACTGATGAATCCGTACAAGTGACAATTGGAAATTGCTCCGTTTCAAGAGATGCAGGTTTTGGTAATTCCTTTTTAACTACGTCTGATTTCTTTTTTCTATTAAAATAACAACTTTTATAAGCAAAATTTTTTTAAATAAAACATGATATAAAGTTTTCTCCCCCTCCTAACTTCCCGAATTAAATTTTTATGCAATTATCGACTGAAAATCAAAAATTTCATTAAATAAACGAGAAAAATTTCAATAAGATTGAAAACACTCAAAATAACAAAACCGTTCCAACTACGACGACTAATCGGTCTTAAATTACGAATTAAACATCTGTCATGTCCATTAACAAATAAACCAGCTGTAGACATGCAACTGTTCTATTTTTATATTCCTTTTTAGCCCTTTATTCTAATAAAACTATTATCTAATATTATTACTTACAGTAATATAAAGTTCAAAATTCGTACCTGGCTTTGTTTTCTTTGTTCATTGCAGCTGGCAAGCTCAGAACCTTGTCTCGATAATTTTCACCAGATTCTAATTCATCAGAATTTATCTTTTTCCCTTTTTTGTGAACTTTCGAATTCTTAGTTTTGTTTGTGATTTTCTTACTAGATTCTTTTTCACAAACAACCGTAGCGTCAGAAATGTCTTCTAATGGTGGATTAACGGAGCTAACAATTCGCAACTCTTCCCTATTTGGAGGTACGGTGTCATCGTTATGAAAGTTATCCTGATCAAAGGGAAACGGCAAAATTTGTTTTGACTCTGTAACTATAGATGTAGTTCTTCTTATCTTTCCACAATCGGAAAATTCGTCTTCATTAGCTAGCGGCGGAATTTTGAAGATGGTAGACCAACGTCGAACACTAGAGTGTTTGTGCTTGCTTGGGACAGAACCTTTATCTGTTAAAAAGAAAATTCTGATTTAGAACCTTTATAGGGAAAAAAAATGCCGTATTCTATACACAGTGGACCTTGCTTTATAAAAACATTCCAATGGAATCCCATACAACAGGTTTCCAGTCTATTTTGTTTTAAATTCAGCGACTATAGAAAATAAAATTATATCGACAGCACGATACTATTTCTCCTTCCATAAGAGATTAATATATCATTTTCAATAAATTTTCTGATTTTTCCATTCGTTCTTAGAGGCCATGATTATCAATTTTACACATTTTCTTCGATTAACTTTTTAATTTCATTACATCAATGTAAGTACATACAGCAAGCATAAAATATTCAGCAGTATTCATTGCAATCACATCCGTCCCATCTCCATTCCCTTTAGGATCAAAAGTATATAGTAGCTTATATCCACAGATATTGCCTATGTTTGCTAGTTCATATCTAGGCGATTTCGGTTATATAGTCTGACAAACGAGTCGTAACGAACGAGATTTCTAGAGATTCACGTCAAGTCCGAGACAATAGTCTGTTTCCGAGGCTTCTCGCAAAATGTCGACACTATTTTGCTCTTTTCTAGCAAGCCTCGAAAAGAAGTTATTTATTGTCTCGTTCTTTACGTGAATCTCGAGAATCTCACGTCATGCCTCATCTGTCAGACTAGCATTTACAAGTCCATGGTAAAATGCCTACTGATTGGATTGTGAGTTTTCCTATGAATAGTGCATCAAAAAGTGATTACTCAAGTCATCATAAAGGGAGGTTCCACTGTATTTCAACAAAGTCAAGAAATATTATATCAGTGGGACTAGAAATTTAAATAACAATCCACATTATGGTAATGCTTTAATTTCTTTGAAAAAAAATTAATGGAAACAAAATTTAGCCATTTTTTTCAAATTATTTTATTCCGTGGGAATTTTTTACTTTGGTATTTACTTAATCTATTCCACAAATTTCCAATACTAAATTGTTTATTAGCTCTTTTTATCTTTTCATTGTTTCCTTTTTCAAAGAAAACTTTATACAAACAGGATACAATTAACCTCTTTTAATCATGGATAAGGAACGTCTAATAGCTTTAAAAAAATTACTCTAAAAATGAAACAACTTATTCAAGTACCTACTTTCACGAAACCCACAAAGAAATTTAATGGACAAACGTTGAATACGGAAGTATTATACAGTGTGACCGGGAAGTTTCCGTACCCTATATTATATATGATAATAAATGGTAAATATTCAGTATCGAATGTTATTTCATTTGTTGATACTAGAAAGCACGTGTTCATGTTGGAATTCAGATGGTATTATTGGGTGAAAAAGAACCCTTATTACCCATTTGAGTTGAAGAGGAATCCACTTCACAGAATGATATGGGCTGCAATGACATAACGTCATTTGTTTGGACCATATTTTTTTGATGGTCTTGTTAATGGCTTATTTGCACATGTTAGAAACATGGTTAATCCCACATCTTGAAGACAAGGGTACCAGGGAACGCTTATGGCTATAGCAGGGCGAACACCTGCTCCCTTCGCTCTTACAGTGTGCGGGTTTCTGGATGAACATTTTCCAGCACTCTGGATTGGTCGCGGTATTCCAGCATCGTCAGCTCCATCGAAGTGGCCACCATGAAGTTCTGACCTCACAACACCTGACAACTCATTGTGGGGAATCATCAACACCTACATGTCTGAACGTCGTTATGCTACAGATGAAGAATGCTCAATGCAGTTGAGGAGACATTTCGAACCATCACACTGGACATGCTCCAAAAAATGTTAAGTAGGACTTGGCAACGTATGAACTTGTGTGTACAGCATGATGGCAAACATACAGACACATTGGACAGTGTTAATATTTTCTTCAAATATGACTACCAATTAAGGATTATAGGAACTTGCTGGTCACCCTGTAAATTGTGGTTAGAAGCTCATGTCATGAAAGTAATACCCTAAGTATTTTCTACTTAGGAATCGTGAGCCCCCTACCTCCAAATTGTATTGTAGTTGAGACACTTACATTTACAGAAAATACGCAATTTAAAATAGCTTAAAGTTGAAGGAATAATAAGTTTAAATAAATGTATAAAAGGATTGATCAGAAAACCTATAGTTACTTTTAAGATTTCAATTTCATTGAGAAGACTCAAATGTTTCTAATGTTTTTTTGTTGCGAGTTTTTTTTATTGTCAGTGTTGGAATCTAAAGCCAACGTGCCAGTAGTTGAACTGACACTCCTAGTTTATTGAAGTAACAGGTACAACTCTCAAAAATCATACCAATAACTCTTCTGATCAACCCTCGTATTTATCAAGTTACATTACCTTCATAATTATCGGAAATCATCTGTAAAGTTTCTGCTAATCCGGATTGTTCCAGGATCACACTCATGTCGAAAGCAGTTTTTTGTCCTGAAACACACAATAAGCCAAATATTTTTATTAATATTGTTGCTATATTTTGAATGGATGACTACTGGAACTACATGAACTTAGATTTATAAATTATTTTTACTTAGCACTAATCGGTAGATGTAATACACAATAAACAGCAGTAAAGTGAAACAGCTATGCAACCACACAGTTCTTGCCCTAGTAGGCAAGAGCTCTTCAACTATATAGAGACGCTTTACGCAATTACTTTGCATTGTAATAAAACACATTTAACACATCATTTCCCCTTTGAGGAATTAAATGTTTCTAAAATTGAAATTGTATTACATTTATCGTATGTATTACATTGTCTTATAACAAACCATTTATGTGACCAATAAGGGAACCAGGAGGCTCATTATGTTGTTCATTTTCTGACAAAGGAAAGATTGCGCTTATATACAACCCAAGAGAAATAAGGTACTTTCAAGTTATCTGAAGACCATCTATATTGTCGTAGTGGACATTCTGGGTCGTACTAAGGGTAGCAATGTACAATTGTTTTAAAGGAAAAAAAAAATATTTTCGATTATAGAGATGAGGATGCAATTCAGAAATTGCAGTTAAAATACTATCGAGGTGTCCTCCTATCGATCATAACATATCGACCCTGCGCATGCGCAATATGGATAACCTGCAGATAACCAAACGCTACCGAATTAAGTATTTTATATTTCACCAATGTTTTAAATCTTTTAGTATTATATAAAACACGCAAGCAGGGCCGTTGCATGGTTTGTTGGCACCCGAACAAGATTTCGTAAAGCGCCCCCTAAATCTGCAATTCACCCAAAAAAAAAACAAAAAAAACAAAAAAACAAAAAAAAAACCGGAATCTCCGGTTGCCGTTGCTGCGGCGCCCTGGGCAAGATTTCGTCAGGCGCTCCCTCAATCCCCAATTTAACAACCAAAAAAAAACGACATCTCCAATTCAACAACATAAAAAAAAAAAAAAAAAAAACGCAATCTCCTTTTGCTGTTGCCGCGGCGCCCAGGGCGATCGTCCCGCCCACGCGACAGCCCTGCACGCAAGAAATTAAAAGATTACTAATTTCCTTTTTCCCATTTAAAATAAAATCCAATTTAAAATTCCCATTTAAAATTTAAAATTCAGTTTATGTTTTTATAAATGGCAAATATACAAAATCTTTTGTAAATTTTTTCTTTATGTACTTTACTCTATTAATACATCAATTTATCAGTGAACAAGTAATTTATCCAAGAATGACCAATGGTTACACTGAAATTATAATATTCTGTCAACTAACATTATAGCACTTTATAATACAGCTTCTTAACCTTAATATGAGATCTTTAATAAGCAATAGTTTACCTGGCTCAATTTGGGTTTTGGGGATGTCTTTCAATGTCGCAATATTGCCAACATCGTGGCTAAGATTTGTCAATCCGTCTACTTGTTGAGAACTGCAATTAAAAAACAAACGAAAAAAAAAATCTGTAAAATTTCTTTAATGAACAAGAGAATGATAACCAAAGCAATTTTATGCTACTTTCAAGATACTAAATTACATTATTAACCGTTTACTAATCAGAAATAAAAATAAAAAAGTTATTACGGAACTATGTTTCTTCTTACATAAAAAACACTGCTCTAATCTGAATTCTAATTTTAACACTAGTTATAAGATGACTAGAAAACTGGATAAGCATTTTTCAAAGAATTAAGCTCAATAATAATTTTGGTAAAAGATTACATGAGAATGTTATGTATCACCTCTTCAGTCAATTGAATTGGGATAGATCCAATTCTGAGAAAATTAAAAATATCAAAGCTAACTTAATATCAGATGTGATCAACGGTAAATTTAAACTTAATTTTTTTATGTTAATGTTGAATAAATAGATTAAAATAATCAGCACCTATAACACAGGTATACAGTTTCATTTACGTATACCTAATAGGACTGGCATAACATTAAAAAAAAAAAATAGTCACTAACTCATTGAACGTTGATTCTTCTGCAATGTCAGCCGTTTCACCTGATGTAACTTCATTACAAACATCAATAAGATTCCCTATTATATTTACAGCATCCATTAGTTTATCACAAACATAATTTAATCCGTTCTTTATGTCAGCGAATTTCTTCTAAAATAAAAAAGAAACAAAGCATTACGTTGTACATAACTAATCCCTTTCAATCCAGACATGATCAAAATTTTATTTGGCACTAAACTAACAAGGAGACGACACACCCTGCATCTTTCGAATGTCGACGCCCCATAAATTTCGAGATATTTGGCTTTATTTTCTTCTATTTTCAAGTATTGCCGTATTTGCTCACTGTGTCATAAGAAAGCAAGTTACCATGGACTAACAGTTTATCACTGGCCTGCAAATCCAAGGCTCTCAGGTCCAACCCCGCTGCGAAATGAGATAAAAAACATTACTTTGTTGTTGTTGTTTTTTTTTTTTTTTTTTTTTTTTGCCTTCTTTACGATAATTAGCTTTTCCCCTTTATATTATGGATATTAGACAGAAAACCAATTTACTATTAGAAGTAAATAATATTCTCATTAACTTTGGTTTTTAATTAATTAGTTAATTAACTAAACTTGTTTTTCTTAATGTTGTGGTGAAACTCTTTTACTGTTTTTATTTAAAACTAGACGGGTACCGTCGCTTCGCTCCGGAACCCTTGCATGTATAGCATTAAAAAAAAATAAAAACTTTATTTATTTAGCAAATTATTTTGGAGATCGGATAATACACGACTTCCCAGCTCGTTGTGGGCTTCTCCGCTTAACTCAGGTGTATTGCGTGTTGGTACTCACACAGGGGGTTGCAGCAAAATCACTTCATTTTTGCATGTATCTTCCTAACGCAGAAACGTTTGTTAATGACTGATATACTGTTCTATAGAACTTTCAAATACCAACATTTTCTCAATATAATGTTCACTTCCAACTTTTATACTTTTCGTTTCAATTGAGAAAAAGTCAAAATTTGACCCTTTAAAAGGCGCCATCTTGGAAACCAAAAACTTTTTTCGAAAGATTTTTGTAGTATTTTGTTTGTCTTATAAAGCTCTACATTTTATCCATTTACATGACCAATCTATCTCTTATAGTTTGGTCACAAAATTGGAAAAACAAAGACAGACAGAATAACGCTTTTATAATATAAGATTATTTCAGTTGTGCTTTTCCTTCCTTGATGGAATTTGGCCAACTACGACCACGGAACTAGCACAACCTGACGTCGTCAGAGCGAAGCTAGTAATATTCAAAAAGGAGGTGGGGGCGGGCGAGATTCACATCTCGTCCAGGATAACTCAGGGATAGTAAGTCCCAGGGAGAAACGGACGAAACATAGTAGAAAGAAACAGCCATGCCAACACCGGGATTCGAACCCAGGTTACGACACATCAGCCACACGGCAGACCGCCCTCTAGACGCGCGGCCATGCCAGAAATGCTATTTCAATTGTGCTTTTATTGTAGGGAAAATGAAGTTTTTATATAAAAGTTTCAAATGTAATACTTCACTAACTGAATTTTATTTTTTCTTCATTATATATATATAAAAAAAAGTTAGTATTCTCGTTGATTTAGATTTTTAATAAGTACTTTAATTCAGAAAAATAAAGTAAAACATACACTGTATATAATTACTTAACTAAACTTTTTTTTTTATTATGCTAATACAGTACACTCCATCTTAACCGGCTTAAATGGGACCGAGGGTAAGCCGGTTAAGCAAAAATCCTGGTAAATCGGAGAAGTGAAATAAATTAAAGTTCGGCTGTATTTGTCTTATAAATAAATACACAATTAAAATATTGAGTCATTTTATTCAATGTATTAAAGTATTATAAGTTACATACCAATGAGTAATCCTTTAAGACGTCTGGTATAACCGAGAACAAACTATGATTTAAATGATTTCATCGCTCATCCAAAATCACCTTTCTTTCCACCCTTTGCAACTGTATTGGATACATTGTATCTGAAATACATGCGATACCGATACTAAATAACGAAACCCGTGGGGTTTTGTTTTATTTTTAGCTATTTTTTACATTTTAAAGATAAAAAAAAAATTCGGCCGATTACAGCGGAGATCCGGTTAAATGAAGTCCGATTAAGAGGGAGTCTACTGTACTTAAATTATAAAAAAAAAGAAAAGTTAATTTTAATTTTTTAAGAATATTTTTCTTGACAGTGCTCTGGCAGTGTTGATCATTATACGGTCATTATATAGAGTAAATATATAATAACTTCTTGCTTTTTCTGTCCCACTCAGGAATCGCATTCCTTCTGAGGGTCTTTTTGATACCTTTTAAATGGTGAATCTCCTGTCCTTGCCCTTCAGCCTAAAGACATGAACTTTCTCTCTTCTTCCCCATCAGTGTTAAAAAAAATGGAGAGTTCATGTTTATCAATATTATCCCCATCCCTTTATTTACGTAACAGATCTTTCCCTCGTATCATCTTTCTAAAGATCTTAACTTTCTTTTTATCTACTTTGTATTTGATAAGAGATAACTTACAAAGTTTCTATACTTTATACAAGTTAAACTTTATTGTTTTAATAAATTGAAAAGTTTAGATTAAACGTTATTTTCTTAAGCAGGTTTTATACGTTATTCAACTGTTTTGAACAAAATTGATTGTGATATTTATCATAACAGCAAACGAAGCGTAAATATTTCCGACGATCAGCACACTGAATGAAAGCTGGTTCTTTGCATTCGCAAAGATGCTTTCGTAGTTCCTCAGGAAAACAAATTTCATTAACATTATAGAAAGCATTGGTACAGACAACTGGAAGTGGATAATAGAATGAATTTTAAGTGCATCGTCTCGTGAACTTATTTCTCGTCCAGTCTGTAGAAGGAATGAGTTATTTTAGTCTCTTAATAAAGCTTTTAACTAGCCTAAAAACTTGTACATCGCAGAATTGGCATAGTCCTGTGCATCTAGGAGGAATGACTTTTAGAGAACATGCAACTTCATTCTCTTTATTTATGAAGATTTCGTCATATAATGATGGATTAACCTGTCCACTCCACGAGTCCAAAATTAGCAAAAATCTGTTATCTTTCACATATGGCTTTACAACTTTGTCCAAAAATGCACGTGAAGTTGGGTTGTCAGCTTTCCTGAAGAAGAGCATGTCACAAAAATATTTTGGAATTCAGTGGTCAGATTTTCAGTTTGTTGTTGTACTCTAGGACCAAATGATCCTCTTGGTTCCTTCTAACTTAAAACAATAACAATCCTGAGGTAGTTATTGCATACTGTGCAGTTTAGGAATGAGAAACTTTATTCAGATCTCCGATTGATACTTTAACACATATCGGAGAAAAATCAGTTGAAGTTCGTTTAATGTTAGTTCTATATTCACAGCCTGTTTGATCCGTGTTGATTACGAAATCAAACTCAAACTTCAACATTGCTCAAAGTACATTGTTTGCAGAACTTTCCTGCTGTTTCCAAAAATTTTTCAGCTGTCCATTTTCCTGTGGTTTTTACATACTTTGTCACTGTTCATTGTCGAATTTAAATTTCGTTGCTCAGGAAGAGATGCTGAAAATTGAAATTCACTGGACTGAAACTGCATAGCTGCAGCAATTGCCCACTGCTGAATATCTCTGGTGGCGATTGGGAATTTATCTGCTCTTGCTTCACAAATCGATCGTAAGTCCATTTATCAAATACCGTTCCTCCGTTTTTAATTTCCTTCGCCCATCTTCTTCTGTTTCTTCGAGGCTCGAGCTAATTTCATGGAAACATCCTGTATAGCCCATTGCACATGGATCCGAAAATCGGTCGGTCGGATCCATGTGCAATGGGTTCAAGAGGAGCACCTGAGGCCAAAACTATCACACTGAAATGAAAAAAGGTAAGGGTGTTTTGAATATGTAAATTTTGGACTGAATCACCCTATTTTTAAATTGTGTTCCAAAACACCCTCTTTCACCTTATCTTTTTTCATTTCAGTGTGATGGTTTTGGTCTCAGGCGCTCCCTCTTGGGCCCATTGCACATGGATCCGACCGACCGATTTTCGGATAAGTGTGTGACGGTTAATCGAGTTTTTACTGTATTCCACTTCCACAAGTGAGACAGTTTTTACAGGAGATACTGTTGATTGTATCAACGTCACTACTGTCGACAATATCCAGTTCCTCTTCATCTTCTGCTGCTGTGAAACGTTCTTCTGTTTGTATCGGTATCCATTTTTCCAATACTTCCATGACAGCATTTGCCATTGTTTCTCCTGATATTTTTATATCAGAAGATTTACTTTGGCTTACTCTATCAGAATAATATTCTCTTTTCTCAGTAGTTCTTTGAATATTTGGAAACCATCAGTAATTTCTTGTTTGGAAAAGCATAACTTGGAATGAACTTTTTCCATTTCATGTTTTTCAGTACAAAGAAATGAACAGAACCTGCTGAAGTCATTGCAAACTGACTTCGCTAATGAACAATTGCTTAGGGGGCTTTTCTGAAATTTTCCCCTGTAAACCCATCACCCCTCTTACGTAAATGTAGCTATCCTAATTGTTTAACTGTTGAACTGTGCAATAAAAATTCTTAAAATAAAATTCAGTTAGTGAAGTATTACATTTAAAACATACATGAAAACTTAATTTTTCCTAAAATAAAAGTACAACTGAAATAATTTTAAATACAAACAGAAAAAGAGTTTCACCACAACGTAAGAAAAAAAAAAGTTTAGTTAATTAAGTAACTAATTAATTAAAAACCCCAAAGTTAACGAGAATACTGTATAGGTCCTTTTTTTTGAGGGATTTCCTCACTCCGGGATGAGATATCTCGATATTTCGGCCCCGTGCCTTTCTTCGGGAGATGTTTTAAAGTCAATCACATGAAGGTGAGCGCATAACGAACGACTTCCGTCGTTAGTTTCTTGGATGAGTTGCTCATGTTGTTTGATTCCGAGCGAATGGAGGCTGCACTGGTGCACTAGACTAGGACCTACACAGTATTCTCGCACCAGTGCAGCCACCATTCGCTCGGAATCAAACAACATGAGCAACTCATCCGAGAAACTAATGACGGAAGTCGTTCGTTATGCGCTCACCTTTATGTGATTGACTTTAAAAACATCTCCAGAAGAAGGCACGGGGCCGAAATATCGAGATATCTCATCCCGGAGTGAGGAAATCCCTCAAAAAAAAAAAAAAGGACCTATACAGTATTCTCGTTAACTTTGGGGTTTTTAATTAATTAGTTACTTAATTAACTAAACTTTTTTTTTCTTATGTTGTGGTGAAACTCTTTTTCTGTTTGTATTTAAAATTATTTCAGTTGTACTTTTATTTTAGGAAAAATTAAGTTTTTATGTATGTTTAAAATGTAATACTTCACTAACTGAATTTTATTTTAAGGATTTTTATTGCATAGTTCAACAGTTAAACAATTAGGATAGCTACATTTACGTAAGAGGGGTGATGGGTTTGCAGGGGAAAATTTCAGAAAAGCCCCCTAACCAATTGTTCATTAGCGAAGTCAGTTTGCAATGACTTCAGCAGGTTCTGTTCATTTAAAAAAAAACAAAAAAAAAACCACAAGGACCTATACAGTATCATGTCTCACTCCTCCTTCAGGACCAAACTATAGTTAACAATATTATTTACTAGCCGGGTACCATCGCTTCACTCCGGAACCTTTGCATACATAGCGTAAAAGAAAAAAAAACTACTTATTTATCAAATTAATATCGAGATCGGAAATAGAGTTCCCAGCCCGTACAATTTTCCGGATGTATTGCAGGGTGGCGCCACACACCAAAAATTTAAAGCGAAAATTAAAATCCTCTTTATCCCCTATCCCGTGGGAATTTCGAAAAATTCGGTCTTATTCCTTGTCCACATAATAAAGGGAACCTTTGTGCAAAATTTCAGCTTTCTAGGTCCAAGGGTTTGGGCTGGACGTGGATGAGTTAGTGAATGAGTGAGTGAGTCAGGACTTTTGTTTTTATGTATATAAATTTACTTCTAATCGTAAATTGTTTTTTTTGTCTAATATTTATAATATAAACGGCAAAAACTAATTATCATAAAGATGGCAAACAAAAAAATAAAAAACAAAACAGAAAAAAAAAGTAAAAACAAAAAAAGAAAAATGTAATTTAAAATATATATATTAGATATCTCAACCCGCAGCAGAGTCGTACCCAGGATTCTTGGATTTGCAGGCCACCGGCATACAGTTCGTCCAAGGTAACACTTGCTTTCATATGACAACAGTCAGCTAAAATCGATGAAAATAACACTGAATATCTCGGAATCTAAAGGACATTGGTCCCAAAACCTATATATATTTTTGAAGTACTTCATGTGTAGTTTCATCTCACAAAAGGACACTCACATTTGAAAGATACAGGGTGTGTCGTCTCCTTATACAACACTATGCCAGATTTAACACGTATCTTTATTAATAAAATGTATTCACTTACGTTGTAACTTTCACCGAGTTTCCTTTCAACATCCTTACGTTGAAGACTAACAAGAAGCTCTAATTCATTGATTCGCTGCATATGAGCCTGCTGTTCAAACTGGTAAGTCAGGTTCTGCTGGTGAGCCAATTCGAGCTGTCTTCTTGTTTCAGCTAGAGCCCGGGCTAGTGCTCGGTTATTAGCCTTTAAGGTTGCATTCTGGAGAAACGATCCTGCAAAAAAAAACGGTAAGACATTCTTACAATTCAAACTTTTCACCATAAATTATAAGTCAATTGTAAAGTAACTTAGCCAACTACTCACCGCTTCTTAGTTTCAAGGATCTAGAGAGAATTGATTTGTCTAGACTTCTTTCGAGGCTGTTTTTCCCGGCAAGTTTTCGTCTTCTAGGCCCAAATTTATTTTTCTTCTTTTTAGGATCCATGGGCTTCAAGAGAAAAGACACAAAGCTGTTGTATCTAGTCCTACAAAAGGAAAATAATACTAACCAAAACTGTAATAGTATAACATTTTACAATTTAAACAACATGCAATCACTATTCAAATATTCTTCAATAAAAGAAATATTTAATTAATAGAAAATTTCAGTAGTTGACGAAAAATCAATTTACAAGTAGGTTGTCTTGTACTTGAGAAAGTACACACATCTTATTCAGCTGGTTTGTTAGAAATAGGAGCATTCAACCAGTTATTTTATTTACATTGTTTCTTTTGGGTTCTCTATCCTTTCTTAAATTCTTTTGAGCCCGGCAGTTGCCGGGACAAAAAATTTGAGGCCCTGCGGTGAACGGTGAATTATCATTGTCGTATTAATTTTGTTAGGGGCCACTTCGGGGAGCTCAAGTGATAAAATCATCTTTGTCACGCACGCAAGGTGAAATCTGACTGAATAAGCCTGATAAGACTGCAACAGCTGTCTCATGACATGACAGCTGAAGCTGCAAGAACCTTTGTTTATTTATACGCACTTTTAATTTTTTTACAAAACTTTACAGCTGCACGCTAATTTATAAACAAAAGGTAATTCACAGAAAGATTTTTTAGTGGAAAGAAAAAAAATTCCATTAAGTTTGTCTTATAGACTAACGTAGCTTGAAACATCCATTTTTCCTTAATATCAAACAAATCTATAAAGATTATTTTTTCCTCCAATAGTCAAAGAAATTTGAAAATGAATCAATATGAGCAAAATACAATGATTACAAGTTCCTTTTCGGAAAAGATTAACTTTAATTTTATTTTTTAACTTTTCCCATTATTACAAAGGATTTACGTAATTCCAAAGATCTAAAAGCTTTTAATTTTTTCGATACGTTTCTGACAAGTGCGTGACCTCGAACGCTGAGAACCGCACGAATATGTGCTTAGAATCGCTCATACCAAAACAGTGGTATGAGTCATTCTCATACAAAACTGCACGTCTTACCACTAAAGACATTCGAATGATCATCTTATGAAGGTCCAAGAGAGGAACTTTGGTAACGCAAAGAAACAAAATATCGATATAATAGGACCAAAACACACACATGTCAATGTCATGACTATATTGCTATATTTCCCTCTGCTTAAAATAATTATGCTATCTGAACAACAAACTTTTCCTACTGACCTGATAGTGTTGCACATGTGTGGGATTTCAATGAAGTGGTCAAAGCAAAGTGGAACAGAACAATATGCACATCTGAATCACTTTTTCCCATTCAACATCACTTCCGCATTCAAGCAGTCCAATATCAAAAGCCATATTAATTACATTTTTAAACGATGCCATAACCAGCCTTTTGCCAAGCATATTGTAACATAGGTTTGTACTTCAGTGCAGAAAGGTGATTGTACAGCACACAGTGAAGTCTGACGATGAAATGACGATTCTGGAACTTTACTTGTGGTTTTTCACATTGTAGTCTTACAAAATCAACGATCCTTCTCATGTAGAGCTTATATTGCCTAAAGAAGTACACATCAAGAGGTTGGCAAAATTTTGTTTTCTTCCGTGACAATATCTTGAGATTAAGTACGTGTTAGTGCAGATACAACATGCCACCGTCGGATGGCGCAAGCAGACAACACCTGAGTTTAACATGGGAATGAATCATACCACTGTTTTTGGCATGAGCGATTTATATTCTAAGCACATTTTCGTGTGGTTCTCAGCGTTCAAGGTCACGCACTTCCCTTGTGAGCAAAAACAAAATGCAGTAAATTTGAACAGTTGATTCCGATCGCTACATTGCGAATAGATGAAGCCAACGATTACAAAGGTTCTAAAAATTCAGAATCAAACAGAGCCATTAGTATTCCCATTTACTTATGCAGATGACGCTTGATTTAGTATTTAAATTTGAGTTTTCAATCTTATGAGTTTGGTAAACTTCCATCTTTATAAATGAATAATATATCTGTAGTATTCTTTAAACTTTGATATTTAGAATAACTAATTACTAGCAAACTTGGTTATAATTTTAAAGATAATATAATCTAAAATAATTAAAAGGTAGAATAATGATATCATAATTCTATTCTAATTATTTTAATTTCATCTGATATTCTTATCATATTTATAGCAACAACTTCCTCATTCTAAATGAAATAAAGAAAATGAAATACAAATAAAACTGTTTTAAATATTTATCTATTTTTTGAGGGGATTAACATGATTTCTTAAAATTTAAAAATAAAAGAAAAAAAAGGTGCATTTTGTCAAATAATAAAAGGTAGTAGTTGTACAGGTGGTCCTTAATTTACGATTGATTTACATTCCAAGACTCCGTCAGAAGTACGAAATATCGTATGTCTAATATGAATGTATGATTACTATAAAAAAATCTATTTTTTATCCACTATTTATTGTGTTTTATTGAATAACAGTAAATAATTACTGTAACTACGGTATAAGCGCTTGGCTGCGAGTTGGAGGTGAGGGGTTCGATTCCCGGCCTCGGCGGAGGGCGGGAATTTTTCCATGCTCCATTCTCCTCCAAACGAGTCTTAGGATCTACCCAGCCCCCTGTAGAATGGGTACCGGGTTTCTTTCCCGGGAGTTAAAGGCGGGCGGGCGTCGGGCTGACCTCCCGACCTCAATCTAGTATCGTTGGTCACGAAACGCTGGGAGCCTTACCTCCCGCGCTCCTACACGGCCTGTTTATGGGATTGCTTTAACTTTTTAAACTACGGTATAGACCAGTACTTGAATAGTAAATAAATGAATACACGTTTATCCTTTTAATGCTTATAGATCCCAATATAAAAAAATAAGAACAAAGTAAGGATAGTGATTAGTAAATCAATCACAGTGCTTCGCAACGGCTTCTGAGTCACCTTTACATTAGAATAGATTGCGCCAGGGTGGTCTAGAAAATGCGCAGGCGAGTCTCTTTCCGACTCCCACGCTATTTTACCCACCCCTATTTATATGGAATAATCGTCATTCTTAACTCAAACGTTGTTAATGAACTGAATTCCTAATAATGATTAAAAAAAAACTTAAAGTTGAGAAACTGTGATAAGATTTAAAACTGGGAGAAAAAATAAGAATAAGAATTGCCGATGAGGGGATCGAACCCACGACCTTCGCGTTATTAGCACGACGCTCTAACCAACTGAGCTAACAGGCTACCTACAACATTCAACATTCAGGCCACCTACAACTGAGCTAACAGAAGCCGTTCCGAAGCATTGTGGGATATGTGTCCATAGACAGACAAACCGGAGATATAAGGAGTCTTTCAGAAGCCTAAAAATTACATTTACTTTATTAAGACGATATAGTATATGTACTGTGTAGTAGTGATATATTGTAGAGAAACGCGCCATTAATGTAATCAATTGAAAGCGTGCCTGTCTTGAACAATGTGAAGTAGTTGTGAATGAAACCAACCGTACCACCGGAATTAAGTCGAATTTTCGAGATTTTCGAACGAAACGATTCAATTGTTATTGCACATGTGTTTGAAGAAATTAAGCCTATTGGTTATGGAGAGTTATTAATATACAGTCAAGAATCTATCGAAGTTGAAAGAATCTTCAAGATTAAGGTAGGAAAATATGAATATAAAAAGGATTTATGAAAAGAGCGATATATCTTCGTGCTTACAAAGATACCGGAAGCAAGGGGGAGTGAAGAACTTAAGATCACAGAAAAATGGCGAATGTTTGTTTAAAAAAGACCGTTTTAAAATACTTAAATTTTGAAGATTTGGAAAAGACATTTATAAATTTAATATTAAAGATCAAAAGTCAATTATTAATGAACATTTGTAATTTAATAATTAAGATCAAAGTTTATTATCAAGGAAGAAGATTATTCATTGGACTTATAATTTGGACAATAAAATTGAATTATATTTAATCTAAAGGAATGAACGGATTCGATGTTCACGTTTTATATTGTTAGAAGTTTCTTGCTTTGTATTATTAATGTAATGTAGTTTTAGTTTTAGGAACAGGGAGAGGTATTCTCCCTTCCTATAGAGTAATTTTAGAAATCATCTCGTTAAAGTCTCTGAAATGGGACGAAATATTGATGTCTGGTGAATTATGAAGTTATAGAAGCTTATAGTATTGATTAAAATAATTTTAACATCAATGTGTTTGAAGTATAATTTACTCTGTTTAAATCTTTTAACCCCTTCATTGAAAACTGAAAAAATGGTTTTAAATACAAAGTATGTGGTGTTACTTTGTGATATTTCTTTCTCCCATGCATTTCTAACTCAAAAAGAGCTTGTCACAAAGTCACCCCCAGGTGGGGGGTGAGTTTGTGACAACTTTTTACACTAATTATTAAAAAACGATTGAGGCAACGAGATTTATATACATACTGTTTTGTAGAGGAAGGATGGGGTAACCCAAATCACCCTCTATAAAGTGGGAGTAAAGAAAAATATTAATATAACAGGTTGGAAACCTCAAATTCTGTCACAAAGTCACCCTGGTTTACGGTAATTTATGAGAATGATCTCTCTATCAACTCTATGGCTATCTTTCTTTCAAACTCTCATGATATATTGAATATAATTAATAGATAAAAAGTACAATTATCTGTTGGAAGCGACAATATCACGTTAAATGAAATAAAAAAGTTTAAAGAAAATATTTCTCTTCTATTTGCCGAATAATTGTAGCACTGGTATATACCCTAATCTTGGGAAAATTGCACATATGATTCCTATTTTCAATGGTGGAAATGTTACTAATTTTGACAACTACAGACCGATATCTCTACTTTCCAATGTATCAAAAATTTTTGAAAGTTACTTATCAAATGCTACATACAATTATATTAAAAAAATGAATATTTTAAGCAAAAATCAGTACGCCTATCAACCTAATAATAGTACAATTAATTTATTAAAAAACCTAAATGAAAATATAAACACCAACTTGAACAAAGATAATATCATCTATATAATGTTCATGGATTTTAGCAAAGCCTTCAATAACATTGATCACAATCTACTTCTACAAAAGTTAAACGCAATGGGCCTAAGAGGTAACATATATAATTTAATAAAAAGCTATTTAAAAAACAGGAAGTTTCGAATCAAAATTAATAACACTTTTAGTAATTTACACAATATTAAAACTGGTGTTCCTCAGGGATCCAGCATGGGACCTTTATTTTTTAATCCATACATTAACTCAATAAGTAACTGTATTAAATTCTCAAATATTTATATTTATGCTGACGATGTTCTTCCTAATCTCTAGTGTTAAAAATCAATTACAAGATCACAACTTCCTCCAAAATGATTTAAATAATTTAACTAAATGGGCAATAAATAACAAAATGAAAATTAAATGTAAGAAAACAAAACTTATGATTATCAAAAATAAAAACAAAATCATAAATAAAGATTATTATCCTTTACTTCATAACAATTGCAGCAAGTTGCATCTCAATTCCATGGATGACAACAGTTGCAATTGCAACAAAATTGAATTCATAACTCATCAGAAATATCTAGGTCTTTATCTGGATGAGAAATTTACTTGGGAAGTTCATTATAATTTTATTATTAAAAACTACACACCTATACATATATCTTTTTTCACATACAACATTTATTCTCCTTAAAACAGAAATTGATCATTTTCAAATCACTAATTGATTCGGTGCTTAACTTCGGCATTGAATGTTGGATTTTTGTAAATTAACACCAATTGCAAAATATTAATAAATTAATTTAAAAAATTTTAAATAATGTTTACGTTAATTTTAATAAAAAAATAATTTCAATAAAAAGCTTATTGGAAAAAAATAATGTTAGGAAAAAATATAAGATCCTAATCACTAAAGAAACATTTATCTATAAAACAATTTTGAAAAATATTTTTGAAGTAAATAAAGCAAAAAACAATTTTAATGAAAAACAACTAGATACAATTAGCTAAGAATTTTTAACAATACTAAATTAAAAAATAATTTTGGTCAAAGATTGGAAAACCACATTAATTATAAATTGTTTAGTCAATTAAATTGGGAAATATATAATTTAGAAAATTTCAAAAACATTAAACATATAAAAGATCAGGTTAATATTCGACGTAATTGATGAAAAAATAAGTCTTAATTTAACTTAACTATATTAATTTTAAGAAATCAAATTAAACTATCAGCATCTATACCACAGGTATTCTTAACGTAAGTCTACCTAATAGGACTAGTAATCAGTAAAAAAAAAAAAAAAATATTATATATTTTTAAAGCCCTAGGCTTTTTTCTGATTGGCTGAAAATTAGATACCCTGTAATCACATGGAGTTCCTTCCAATCAAGGTATCGTGGTCGGACAATATTAGCTCCGAACTTTATCGAGATAATAAATTTCTGTTTACTCAAATTTGGTTTATTGCTTAAATTTATTCTAAACTTTAAAACGATAGAATGTGATAATGTTCAAAATAAATAAAACAAACAAACAAACAAAAAATAGCTAATGAACAGCGTATATCGGATCGAACACGGCGACTCAGATTCGAAATGATGAATTGATGAGGGATAGTTTTCCTAGTAAAACATCGTGCAAAACCGTTTTCAAATAAGCTTTCTACTTTTTATTAGTTAAATGTTAGTTTCATATTATGCGCCATTTTCAAAATAGTGCAAGGGCTGCTGGCTATCGGGCGGCCATTGGGGGTCCCATATTCTGAAACTTAACCAGTTAAAATACTACGAGATAACTTTTTTTTTTTTACTTTGTGGGTTCACCTGAAGTTTTATACGAAGGTTAAAATTTAACAAAATTCAAATCTACCAAATATATGTAAAAATAAATAAAACTTTTTAGTAGTTTTTTACGAAATCTCACCTTTGGAATTTTGGCTAATTTCAAGTTTTTTGAAAGAAAACGATTCGTTCATGCATATTAGGAATGGCTTTTTTTTTTTTTTACAGGTGAGATTTCGTAAAATATTACCAACTTTTTAAATAGTAAAACATTTCTAAACAGCCATAGTTATTATTAATAGTAAAAATCCGACTCAAGTGAATTCGAACCGGAATACAGACTTACTCGCGCAAGATTACCCAAGAATTAGCAATAAAAATTATGGAACAAACCACAATTATTTCACAATTTCAAGTTACAACCTTTTATTAACCACTACAAATTGAATAAAATAAGTATAAAAGAATGTGTGTGTTAACAGCACAAAGTTTATAACCTCAAAAACATATATGTTCTGACAGTAGGACTAATTCTTAAAAATGAGGGAAAAACTGCGGAAATTTAAACTGTTCTATAATGTAATCATTACAAAGAAATAATAATATTATAAAATTGTAGAATAAAATATCTTAAAGAAATAATTATCTTAAAAATATATACCTGTATGAAATCAAAAACCGCTTTTATCCGCAGCCAAAGAATAACATAGCTGTGAGGGGAAATGCTTGTTTTGGTTCATCTGAGATACGACGCCTTCTGGCGACTTGTTACAACAACTAAAACGCTTTAATCATAACGATTTTCAATGATAAATTGACGGAATATAAATTAACTTCTTGTGTAAACAAATGAAATTGATTCTGGAAAAAGAAATGTTGTTTTTAATAAATTACCACTTTCTTAAGACGAAATCTGTCTTTAAAACATACAACACTTCTTATAAAAGAAAGTAAGTAATATGTTTGTTAACAAAAGTTCACAAATGAAACTGAAATCACTGCAAAAACTTGTTACTTCCGGACTTGAAATCGGTGGTTTTAATTTAAATAAAAAAATGGATATTCACCTATGAGGAAATTTAAAAATACTTTTCTCCCAACAACTTTCAAATAATTTTTGATAAATATTATTATTGCTTAGGTTACTATTTACGTATTAATCATTTCCTTTTTGTTTTTTTACTATATATTTAAATCAAAATTAAACTTTAGATGTTTAAATATGTATTTAAACATATAAAGTTTAAGCTTATTAAATGTTTCTTCAATTGAATAACTGAATAACTAATCCTTTTTAAACAAAGAATTAACGTGTCTCAAATTAATAGAAAGGAATGGGAAAAAGACACAGAAATAAAAAATATCTGAGCATTCATCGGTGAGAGTTTGGGAAGGACCGTTTCATCCTTTTTAGGGACTCATCAGCCAAACCCACTCACCAGATGAAATCCTCAGATAGGGCAAAAGTAATAAGGGTATCCACATCCGCTTCTGGCTGTGGCTTCCCTTCAAAAGAAAACACATTTAAAAAAACAAAACAAAAAAAAAACAAGTATAATTTCAAATCCTGTCCTGAGAATCTATCAGGCACAAAGAAATTTGAATACAATGAACAACCAAGTTAAACCTAACCTGGTTTATTTAAACAAAGAATTAACGTGTCTCAAATTAATAGAAAGGAATGGAAAAAGACACTGAAATAAAAAAAAAATGTTATTTCTGTGTCGTTTTCCCATTCCTTTCAACTATTCCTTTTTCTTTGATCCATAATTTGGATTCCAAACTGAAGCTGAAAACAGCAACTGCCTTTATCTCTGAATAGAAACAAAGTTAGAAGACGTAAGAACTATGAATAAACTACGACCTGGAGTTAATGGTTTTCAAAACTTTCCCAGTCGAATATACTGAGGGAGAAAGAGAATGGTTTTCATATGTTTTTTAATAGTTCTAAAAAGTATGTTATTGAGTTTACGAAATATTTCATGAATTGCCACTTTCTTCGAATGCATCAATCTAGTATTACCAAAATCAGAGGTTCCCTTGCAAATCTTACCCAGGACAAAAAACGAGGACAGAGGAAATCTAAAGGTTTGTAATTGAGAGATTTTCAAATCATTCACAGGTTTTTTTTGATTCTATTGATACGATAACCTATTAAAAACGAGAAACGACTTTGAGAATATACGACAATTCGATGTGTCTTGGCTGGTGAGAGCGATTTTTTGTTGTTGTTGTATTTTTATTTGGTTGCTCGGAGAAGTGGAGAGAGAGAGAGTATATATATTTTTTGATTAAATGACTGAATTTCCTAAAAATTTTAAATCTGGAGGTTTAAGGTACGTTTCGGGTTTTTTTCATGAGTGCCGGCTTAGGGATTTCAGGTTTTTGAGTTGCGAACACAGAATACCATCTCCATCGTTTGTCCACAGGAGACCCGTAGCCAGAAGTAGCTTTAAGGGTAGGAGGCAAACAATTTCCTAAGGAGGGGGGGGGGGATATTTACAGTTACCTATTTACCTATATATTTACCTATATATCTTTAATTGTGTTTTAAATGCTGAAATTTCGATTTAGTTTTTTGGTATAATTTCTGAGAAAACTTTGATATGTATCTTTCGGTTGAACTCTAATTCAAAAGAAATAAAGGCTAAAGTCTAGTATCTGGCACCCGCGGAGTGATACATAAGTTTTGAGTTTTTGTAAACAATTTTTGACGTGCTCCGGTGCGCAGGTTTGCATGACGTCATACTTCTCATGGTGCAAGTGACTTCCATTTACAACATGGCGTCGGTTATGGCAGCTACTTGCGATCCGCCGGATTTATTTGGTCATGGAACATTACAGGCTGGTTTCTGTGATTTAATTTTTTGTGTGGGAATGCGAGATGGATATAAAAATGGTGTACTTGATATTTTGTGGGTGTTCGATTTATTTGGCCATAGAAGTGTCGAAATTGTGGAAACAGCATGTCGTTGCCATGAGGTAGGCCTATTTCCATGTATTTTTTAATTTTTTCCGTTTCAACTTTTGAGATTTGATGGTTCACAGAGTTGGTCCCTTTTAGCAAGGAATCCTTCCCACTGATATCCTTTTTCAGCAAGGGGATCGTTTTCTGTAATCGCTATCAGGTCTTTATTCGAAAGTTGAAACATCCTACGTTAACTTCCGCTTCCGGTTTCGGAAAATAGTTCCGAGACCGCCATGTTTGATAACGCGAAAAAATAACACCAAGAACGGGTGCCGTTATCTAGACTTTTACCAAAAATTAGTTATCTTCGCTATTGCATTTTTTATTTCGGTAAAAGTCTAGATAACGGCACCCGCTCTTGGTGTTATTTTTTCGCGTCATCAAACATGGCGGTCTCGGAACTATTTTCCGAAACCGGAAGCGGAAGTTAACGTAATCTTTCGAATAAAGACCTGATAGCGATTACAGAAAACGATCCCCTTGCATAAAAAGGATATCAGTGGGAAGGATTCCTTGCTAAAAGGGACCAACTCTGAACCATCAAATCTCAAAAGTTGAAACGGAAAAAATTAAAAAATACATGGAAATAGGCCTACCTCATGGCAACGACATGCTGTTTCCACAATTTCGACACTTATCTTCTGTGGCAATTAATCGAACACCCACAAAACATCAAGTACACCATTTTTATATCCATCTCGCATTCCCACACAAAAAATTAAATCACAGAAACCAGCCTGTAATGTTCCAAGACCAAATAAATCCGGCGGATCGCAAGTAGCTGCCATGCTACTAAATGGAAGTCACATGCACCATGAGAAGTATGACGTCATGCAAACCTGCGCACCGGAGCACGTCAAAAATTGTAAACAAACTCAAAACTTATGTATCACTCCGCGGGTGCCAGATACTAGACTTTAGCCTAATTTTTAATGAGTTCAGTTTATGATTTTGGTGAAGTTGGACGAATGACTATTGTTCAAATTATTTAAATTCATGAATTTTTAATTTAATAAGTTCATGAGACGGTATTATTTAAAATGAAAGTTTACCCGTGAAAGTAAAATAGAAATGAAAAACAATTGAAGGGCTGCGGACCATAGTGGGCCATGTGCCATTTTTTTAAAAATTGCGAAAAATAAGACTAAAGTTTATTTAATCTCATAATTTATTCAATAATATTTAGCATAATGTGACATAGGCATATCATAAATAACATAATAATTAGTCTCTAGAAAATGTAAATTAATGATTATCTGGCTTTACAGTGTATTAATTACAGTGTTTAATATTAACATTTTTCATATTGATGGATATGGCCCTAAAGTAGTTACACAAAAATAGAAAATATTGGACTGGGCCATCTCCATTTTTCATTACAAAATGCTTTTAATCAGCATTATTTTCTTCTTCTATTGCTAGACCTCTGTAAAATTGATGATTAACTGGAGGAATGTATGGAAATGAGATCGTCATATTTAGCCTTTGCTCGCTTGATAGGAGCAGTGTAAGCTGGTGTTAGTTCCCATGGTGATGGTACACGAGACATTACTTTAACAGGACGCCTACCTCTGCGGTTTGGAGAAATGTCAAGAATTTTCCAGCTCTCCAATTCATTCAAACTCTATCGAAACTTTACTTTGAAAGATTCTTCAGATTCAAATCTAAACCATTTAATTTTAAGCCATTGAACCTTCTCTCCATCTATGGTTTCTTTACGTATAACAAAACGATTTGCAAGTTCTTTAATACCCAGAAAATAAGACTGCACCATTTTTGTCTCATGAAAAGGTTTGTTCTTTCTACATTTTTTCATTAAATCAAAATAGTCATCAATACTCAAAATACTCTTTGCTTTTCGTTTTGCTATTTCAATACTACTAAAATCTCTGTCATTAGGTAAATAAGAATGATCCGATTCAAGAAATTTGTGGTCAATCTTTTTAAATTCAGAATAATGGACCAGAGAAGCCCCCAAAGATGCAATGTATTGATTTCTGTTTTGCCCTCCACAAGTGTCCGAATAGGCTACTAAGTGAGTATGCTTTGCATCAATGTCCACATTTTTTAGATAATGTAGAATGCATGATCCCACCTCGGTTGTACCCCTCTGTGCTGTATTCTCACCCCAAATGTACATAAAACCCTTGTTTTCTTGGCAATTATGCCCTCCTACATTATAGATCCAAAGTTTTCTCTTCTCAAAATACACACTACTTGTTAGAAATGGAAGTGGGAGAGTTTGTTGCATATCAAAGGTTATAGTATGTATTTTCCCTTCTTTCGATAACTGCATATCCTTTTTCATCTCCGTTTGACCCTTTTCTGCCCGTCTTTTGTGATGCTCCCACTCTATTTCTAATTCCTTCTTTTTTGCTTCATCAATACTGTTACAATGAATACTTATTTGCATTTTGACACATACAGTACAGGTGTCACTTTTCGGTGTCTGAAAAGACAGGTTAAACTGGGTATTGAAAACATTCCTGTAACATCATTCTTTAACGGAAATCTTTCTTTTCTTTCTTTTCTTTCTGTGCACAGAGTATGATACAACTCGTACATAGTGATAAATCCTTGGGAAGGTAGGAACCTTTGTCATTATCTTTGCAACTGTAATGGCTAGACTCTAATGGAAAACTTCCGATATGTTCCTTAATAAATGCAATGTCATCATCTGGTATCTTGTTTCCTGGAATTTGTTTGCCACGTTCGTCATGAACTGCAACAGGAGACTTATGAAGAGTTTGCTTGTGGAGCACTCGAGACAAACGTCCATTTGTATGCCATGCAAGTTTAAGAAAGTTTTCTTGCACACCTGGACGTTTCTTTCTCCCTACAACAAGCAACAAAAGTAGTTAATTTAATTTATTGAATCCTACAGATTTATTGCATATTAAACTAATTTTTTATTACATGGCATATAGGCCTATTATAAAGTTTTAATCTGCTTGAATTTTAGAAATCTTTTTAACAAATAAAAGCTTAATTCAGAATTTTTTATTTTAATTATATAGTAATGTTATAGTAGATAAAATTTAACGTGTGGAAAGTAATTACACTGTGAATAAATAGCCAACACACATACGATATAATAAAAAACATTTAACACATTAAAATTAGAATTTTAATGTGTTAAATGTTTTTATTATATCGTATGTGTGTTGGCTATTTATTCACAGTGTAGTAATGTTATACAAAACAATTTATACTTTCAAAATCCACTGATTATTTGGGTGTATTTAGACATAATCTCCACAAAATGTAATCTAAATCTTACCTTCATCATTACCTTACCTAATAAATTCTGGAGTGTTGCTATTGACTCTCTATGGTATCATTACTTCCTCTGCGTCGTTTTATATCTGTAATATGGACCATAGCAGCAATAGGTGCATTCTGTTCATCAGTCTTCCAAAATGAATCATGAACATGCTTCCTATCGGCACACGTGTCTAGACGCTCGAAGCAACGGAGTCTACATCGGCAATCTTCATTTACATAAACTTTTCCTTCTACAACCTTGCCACTAACACTAGTGTATGAGTCACCAATATTTCTTATCTTCTTTCGCACATTTTTCACCCAAGTTTCACAATTTATACTTCTTTTCCTTGAATTTATACTTTTGTTTATATCAACCTCGCTCAAAACGTCACAACTTTTCAACTAGTCACGTGACTGTGAGACCGTAGCGTCATTCACTGTTTGGATCTGGACCATTGTGGCTCTGAGCAGAAGTGAAAATTCAATGTGATTGGATATTTTGAAGATCCTTAAATCATAAATGAAAAATCATAGAGATGGACCACTTTAATATATGACGCACATCTATAAAATAAACCAATAGATGGCATTAATTGCTTTTTCGTTGTGGATGGAGATGGCCCACTATGGTCCTCAGCCCTTCAATTGACTGTTTTGTAAATAGGAATTGATGTTCAGAGAATTCTTAACAAAACTGTCCTTAGTTGAAAATTTCTACTCAAAATGAATCTTCAGACGAAAGGTAAATCTTTAATTTCTAAGGCAAGGTGATTGTAAAATAAATAACTAAACGCTATCTTTATGCTATATAACAATCAATCTCACTCACCACAATCAATCACACAAACGCCATATCTAGACGTATATATCTCCGAGCGGACTAATAATTGAGACAAGTCGTAATGATAAAAAATGTTCTATTGATGGAGATCTTTCCTTACGTATATATTTTATCGCTGTAGGGGTGGGGGCAGATCTTCCCATTCTCCTTTAAAATTAACAAAGACAAGTAATCAAACAGGAAAACGCTAACTCTTTATTACACTTTCGAATAGTAATACAGTGCAACTTGGATAATTCGAAGCTGAAGGGACCGCTACAAAACTTCGAATTATCCACGACTTCGAATTAAACAAGTTACATCTTTTAACTTTAATTTCAGGTCCACTGAATGCTTGAAAAGATTATTCTGTCAATAAGTATATATTTATTCAGAAAGATGATGGTATGAAAGACTTAAACACTATATGTATGTAAACAAAATAAGATTTATATTACGTAAGCTACAGTACAAATTGCATTCAATACAGAAAATTATAGTTTTTCAAAAAATTGTGCAATGTCTGATTGTTTTGTAGAATTCAGTCGCTTAAGGTTAGCAAAATCATCAAGCATGTCTAGTGAATGGAAAACAGCTTCACTTACGTTGGCTTGTCCTTCAATGTACCGACGAAATTCGCCCAAATGAAAAAGCGCCTCCGACGATGAAGGGATTGGCGTCTCTTCTTCCTCCTCAATTTCATCGTCGATATCGTATCTCGCTGCACTCGTCTTATTTAACACTTCTGATAAAATGTCTTGATTTGACAGTTCTCCACAAACTTCCACGTTTTCGTCAAAATTGACGTATTCTTCGAATGTCACGCCCATATTGTTATCCCATGCTTCCGGTGGCAGGGGGACATTTTCTTCTATGAATGCAGCTGGGTCAGTTTTATTAGTAAATCCTGCCTTTCGAAAACAATTTGCTATTGTTGTTTATGTTACCTGAGACCATGCATTGTGACAATCGTGCTGCATCAAGGACACTTATTACTGTTTTTTTGCTTTTGTTCTTGAAAGAATCTGTCAAAAGATTTCGAACGAAAAGGCATCTGTAAAAATCTTGAAATTTTTTATGATACCCTGGTCCATCGGTTGCACAACTGAAGTCATGTTTGGTGGGAAAAAAATAACCTTTCCATTGTCCATTTGTGGAATAGTGTTATGCGCAGTGCAATTGTCAATAAACAAAAGAATTTTTCTGTTCTTTTGTCGATACGTTTTATCAAGTTTCAGCAGCCAATCTTTAAAAATCTCTGCATTCATCCAAGCTTTTTTATTTGATTTATACTCTATTGGTTTTGATTTGACATGTTTAAAACATCTTGGATTAGCAGATTTGCCTATCATGAGCAAAGGCAGCTTTTCACTGCCATCCATGTTAGCCCCAAGCAATTCTCTAGCTCTTTTGCGATCCTTTCCATTTGCGGCGTTACTCAGAATTTTGTCCTTATTTTTCAAAAAATTAGACAAAGTGGTCGGCGCTATCCCATACTCGTTGGCGATTTGGCATTTCTTCTTCACACCCTTTTCCACCTCGCGAATGACGGCGACCTTTTCAGCGAACGTTAAATTCTTGTACACTTATGGTTTACTGAAAGACATGGTGACACTGACAGCAGGAAGTTCGAATGGCGTCATGTGTCGTGAAAAGTTTCAGTTTCATTTCTTAACAATGAAACGCCGAAAAGTCGTTATGTTTTGAAATTTTTTATAAAAAAACTTCGAATTAAAGAAGTTGAACTTCGAATTATCCAGATTTTTTAACATTGATTTGATAAGAAATTCAAGGGACCAAGAGAAATCTTCGAATTAACCACGATTTCGAATTAAAGACGTTCGAATTATCCAAGTTGCACTGTATATCCAATTTCTACAATACAACGATGCCTTTATAATGTAAACTCTACAATATTGTCAGATTTATTAGAAGAAACGTGGAATTAGTTTTCTGGAATGTTAATTAATGATCTACTAAATAGCGCTGAAATAAATAATCGTATAAATGTATTCTGTGGAGTCTTATCTGATCAAAATTCTTGCTTTCATAAAAAGACATTAGCAGACTTTACTCTTCGGAGAAATCAAATTTGGTATGAGATTATATCACCATAGTAAGCTGCCGATTTGGCTTGGTTCAAAGTCAGCAGTCCAATTCATCCTAAAGTTTGATGGGGCTGAGATTACGGCTCCAAGAGTTTCGCTTAAGTTCTTTCCCACCTGTAATAATCAAACCATTACTGGATCAATATTGGTTGATAAATCACGAAGGGGGTCTCATCAGGGTCCGTCATTTCAACCGTTATATCAATCGAAGTGTCATGCTCTGAGATGTTTTTTAGCCTACCAACTCTTTAATGTGGCTTTCTTGCTAAGATATTTTTCATTTCACAGTGCAATACTACTTATTCTTCTGCTAGCCCTCTAGGAGCATAGTTGTGACGCACTGAGCCACATCCACTCTAACAAAACGAAGTCCAGATACTTTTGTGCTACATCGCCCTTACAGGTGTTCCGTATATGAAAACTTCAAAACAGTCTTATGAAGGCAATTTTTCCAAAGGACTTTCAGCCGCTGAAATTAGCCTAGTTAGTTAGTCTAAGTCGTAGTTAGCCAGTTAATGATTAGTAGCTCACTGTTATCGCTCAGTCTAATGCTGTTTTCCAATAGTTTGTATGTTCTATCATCTGCACAATTCGTAAAACGTTCCTTAACCATCTATCTACGAATAAATTAACAAGAAATTCCTATAATTTCTCTTTTAATATCTTCATATAATTTTTGAAACTAAATATCGAAAATTTTTATTATTCTCCAAATATAGACCTTAATCAAAACTACTATTTTTATGTATTTTTTTTTCTCTCTGGATTAATCTTAAAAACAGCTAAAGCAAAGCAGAGCGTATTTTAAACTTCTCAAGGTTCTATCCATTTTGAATGGTTCCTAAAGATGTTTTGTTTTCATGAAATTGATTACATAGGAATTTATTTTTTTATATTTTATATTTCTTACTATTGAAAAAATGTTATAAAATTTATATATTTTTATCTCTTTTCTTAATAATAAAATATTTGTAGATGTGAAGAAAATTGAAAACATTACAGTTCAGTTCATGAAAGAAGAGCTTTTGATGACGTAATTTCTTTATAGATTGATGTTTCCAGGAGGTAACAGTGCCATCTATTAGATCACTAAAATCCATAACTAAATCTTAAAAACATTACGACAACATTCTGGCTTTTGTATTTTCTACAGTTACGAATACATAATAATAATTAAAATTGAAAGAATTACAAACGTTCCACACTATTCCCCTTGCTTGGCTATGCAAAGTTTATCCTTTCTTGGTCACGCTTAGGCGATCACAACACGGCGCCATCTTGGACTGACTGCTCGGAGTTCAAGTTGATAACGTCATGACTGATGACGTTTGTTCCAGACAAAATCAATCGCTACGTAATAACCATATATGGCAAAACCTTTTTTTTTTTTTTGGAAAAATACTAGAATTGATAAAGTAAATAGAAGCAACTAAAGTCATGTATCATATTAAATCAATGAAAACTGTTTATTTCGATAAAACTACATTTCGTTATTAAAACTGAGAATCAATAGTTACTTTGCCTGATCACAAATGGCTATTAAAAAAATTGGAGGAAAATTTAATAATAAGTAGCAAAGAAAAAAAATCGTGATTCGTCGCTCCACATAATGCTCTTCCAGCGATCCATCGACCAAGACCGTCGCTCTTTACACCAAGCCACACGACGCTGGGCGTTTACAGGGGTGATGTTAGGCTTGTGGGCAGCAGCCCGACAGGTGTACTCTAAGGCATGGAGCTCCCGACGAATCGTCATGGTACTGACAATTATTCCCGTTGCCTACTAGTAGCCCTGCCGCCGTTGTTCCACTAGAACAATTCTGTTATGCCGTACCAACCGCTTCAGGGTCCTCCGGTCTCTATCGGTCAGCATGCAGGCTCGGCCAGCTTCGTGATATCGGGTTTCCACTCCTTCACATTTCCACCTCATGGTAATAGCACGTGATCGACTTTGGCAGGTTCAGTGTCGCCCCTATGGCTCACACACACTGGCCACTAATGTGGCAGCCTATGACTACTCCATGTTGAAAATCGCTCAGTTGCTTTGATGGTGGCACTTTACCTCAGCACGTGGTTAAACACCAAATGACTCCAACTACACATGGTCGTATGCTTTCATAACGAATATATTCAAATTTTTGCCCAAATTTGTATGGGTTATTCCACTACGGTAGGTGTCCACTTTCAATTGAGCAGTCAATGTATAGAATGTTCCAACAAAATGTAACATAAGGAAAAATAATAAATTTCATCAAGTTTGGTTCGATTGATGTCACTTCCTCTATCTTGCTGCAAAAAAGCATTGCGATCATGGGAAAAAAATATATTTTACATTATTATTTAGGAAATCCAGAAATCATTTTCAAAAAATATTATTAATTCTTACTGGTTCTGTACTTACTGGTCATTGAAAAAAATAGAAATAGTTGTTTTGTGGACATGTGTCAGCAGATGATGAAATTTATTTTATTCCCATTGGCTGCAGTTAGAATTTAAAGGAATTATGGGATTGTTTGTTTGAAAGATTAACATCAGAATACTGAATATAATAACAAAGTTTCCAATTCTCAGCTATAAATTATTTATGTTGAACATCAATATTTAGTAAAATTAATTAACTTTAACGAATGAAAGCATTATTGATCAAAGTACAAAGAAAGCCTAAATAAACTACAATGTTTTGGAAAATATTTAGAATTGTTATTAATTTTACAGAAAACTATTGATCTTTCAAAACTGTTCAATGTTATAATTGACTTTTAAGTTTAGTGTTAATAAGAAAATATAAAAATAGGAATAAGAATATTTTTGTTTTCTTACTTCAGGTTACCTTTATGGTGTTACATTATGGACGTCTTGCAGCAGACGATTTCATCGCGGGCTTCAGGTTTCAACCCACAGAGGGCGCCAGCTTGCTTAGGTCCTACCGATGGATGGCACCACCTGTCCTCCTGATATGTTCCCATGCCGCTGCGGAAACACTTAAATATCCATGTTTTTCTGCATTGATTGTTACTCGTCAAAGCCTCATCATAGAGGCGAAACCGGTCGTGTTCCTGTATTTTTAATGTGTTAAATGTTTTTTAGAACTAGTCAAGTGTGTTGACCTTTTTATTTCAAATTTTATGAATAATAGAAACCCAAAAATAATTTAAAGCTTTATTGACCACCAATTAATAATGCTTGCTTCTCTTAATTTAATCGATATAATCAGAGTTTAGAAAATTAACATCCAAAAAGCTGCACCAAAGTTTATAATCTACACTGTAAGAATGCGATCATGTAACCAATAAAGATAACGGGAAAGGCTATCATGATTTATTTACTTATTACCGAATGAATTGTATCTATTTATTTTATAACTGAAATATCATTGTTTTTTAAGCAGAAGTTAGAAATGAAGTTAATATCGGCTACAAACATATTATTAAAATGATTTCCACTTTTATCATTACAGCTCAATTATCGACAGGATTATCATTAAACTGTTTGATGTTAATAGTTGAGAAAATCTTTTATCATAAAATCACTTTTTGTTTAGCTTATTGTAAAATAAATATTTTAAACTTAATATAAAAACTTAAAGCATCTGTTTCTGTATAGTTGTTGCATCAAATACGTAATTTATAAAAGTTTTTTAACTATCTCCCACTTATAAACTGTTTTAATTTACCATTTAAATGGTTTCTAACATATACATGATATATGGCAGAGTGCACCAAACTTCAATTAACTTTGACGGCTGCAGTGTGGACGTAGCTAAAATTAGTGGGGGGGGGGGGATGCCCAAGAAAAATTTTAGCCTTTTGTTTTAAAATTGTGTAAAAGGAAACAAACATGTATAAAAAGAAATTTATCAAGTTTCTCAATAAATTTTCTTTTTATACATGTTTGTTTCCTTTCGCACAATTTTAAAACAAAGGCTAAAATTTTTCTGGAGCAGCAATCCCCACTAATTTTAGCTACGTCCACACTGCAGCCGTCAAAGTTAATTGAAGTTTGGTGCACTTCACCACTAATGTGGTAGTTAGACGACTTGCTCGGTAAAAAAAGTTCCTTTTTTTTATCACAAACATAAATTTTAAATGGCTTCTTCTGCGTGCTGTTAAATTTCTTGTTTGAGAAAAGTTCCTCTAACAAAACTCGCATTTAAATGGTTTCTCACCTGTATGTGATCTAATATGAACAGTTAAATTAATTGCTCGTGAAAAACTTTCCTCTCAAATTTAAATGGCTTCTCCCCTGTGTGTAATGTAATGTGGACAATTAAATTGCATGATTGAGAAAACCTTTTTACACGAAATTTGCATTTAAATAGCTTCTCACCTGTATGTGATCTCATGTGATTCTTTAAGTTAACTGCTCGATAAAAACTTTTCTCACAAATCTCACATATAAATGGCTTCTCACCTGATCTAATATGGCTGGCTAAAGGACTTGCTTGAGAAAAGCTTTTTCCACAAAATTTACACTGAAATCGCTTTTGACCTGCATGTGTTCTAATATGCTTGGTTAAGCTATTTGCTGTGGAAATGCTGTTTTGACAGGAATTGCATTTAAATGGATGCTCGTCTGGAAGAAATTCTCACTTAAAACTGTCGCTTCAGAAAACCTTTTTTTGCAAAACTCATCCTCAGAGGATTTTTCTGCTGTGTGCGACTTAATGGGAAGCCCTAAGTCGCATCGTAAGATATCGTAAACAGTTTCACAAAATTCGCATTTGTAGTTCTTAACAATCTTTGTGGATGTCATGTGGACAGTTCAACTTTCAGAGAGTCTTCAAGAATCAGAAATTCAAATGCAATGTTTGTAAATAAATCCGCACTCTTGATAATCGAGTGTAAACTGAAGAACGGAAAGAGAGTTATTTGAAAACAACAAAAGCAGTTAGAAGTTAGAGTCGGTATTTGGAGGAATTGAAAATGACAACGATGTTAGGTTTACTTTGTTTTATTTTTTAAAAGACATCAATAGGATAGCAACCTTCTGAGTGCTTCTGTCAAAATCTGCAAGAAAGTTTTGAACATTTGCCTAAAATGTAGGCCTACCTAAGTCTTCAAGTCAGGGATTTATCTAAAGTAAATAATGAAAAATAAGCAAAAAAGCCAAAGTTTAACGTGTTCTGAAATCAACTAAAGATAAGACAAGGAAACAGAAGAGCAGCACCTGAATCAAATAGAAATTGCCTTTCCGATTCAATTATTAGGAGAGGAGTTGGGTACGGCCGTTTTACCACCAGGAGCGCTGTTCGCTATCAAATGACTTGATAACAGAGAAAAATTACAATTAAGTTTTAATTTAAGTAATTGGAAAAGAAAAAGTCTTATTATGGCTACAAAAAATATTTAAAAAAAACGAAGTCAATAATAAAAATCTTCATTCTAAATTAAATAATTGTGCTAAGAAATTTTACTAATGTTGTTGATAACATATTAGCTAATCAATGACTTTCCAAAACAGAAACCAAGGCTCCACAAGAACAAACAATAACACCTTTCGAGTTTATCATCAGAGGGAATCGGGAACGTAGATTAATTTAGGTTAATTATCTGGGAAGGCGGATCGGACTGATGAGTCCCAAGTAGGACGAAACTGCCTTTCCCGATTCCCTTTGATGATAGACTCGAAAGCCATTATTATTTATTCATACGTAGCCTTGGTTTTGTTTTGAATAATTTTCTGCATGTTAAATTTCATTATTATTATTCACTTTGTTTCAATATTTTTAGAGAAATATTAAACAAACAGTATGTCAGTGTCTGCGAGTTAAATTAATAAAATAAAATCGAAGCCTATCAATACAGGGACAAATAAAATGACTTATTAAATATCAGTTGAATAAAAAAGATAATGATATTTATGGGATTTTCTTGTGTGTGAAAACCAAACCTGAAACAAAGAAATAGCTGTTATAAAAAGCTAAACTCTCCTGCATACCCTTTGGTACATCCTTACTCCAATCCTCACTTAGAGTTATTCCACCACAAATAAAGTTCACCAAATATGGAAATCGTCATAACCCTTAATTTTGTCTGGAAGCTCACATGACAGAACTTCTTAATTTTGAAGTAATGTTGATGGTTAAAAAATGAAGTTTGGGGCGTAAATTTGGAATAATCACACAATCAAGATAAAAGGAATCACATATTTTTACGAATAGCTTACAGCAGTTCAGTTTTTCTACAGTAGATGTCACTGAAATACTTAGAATGATTGTTCCATTAGTAAATGTCACTCTTATTGTCTATTCTGTAATGATTTAGATAATAAATTTGTTATTTAGAAAGATAAAAATATTTGTTAGATTTATAAAAATAAGTAGTCGATTTTTTTTTATTCGCTAACATAATTTACCATATTTCAGTTCCTATTAATTTTACAAAGTAAAAAAAAAAATTGTAATTGGAGTTGTTTATTTTGTACAATGAATTTCAATAATACAACATTGGAATTAAGGACTTTAATTTTATATTCATTCAGGAACAGTTTAGAATAATTCAGGTTTTCAGCAATTGATGTCGTTCAGATACCTGGAGTGTTTAATGATTCATCACTAACTGCAAAGCCTGTAGTTCATTCTGAGTGAAAATTATGATTTAAACGTTACTTTCCAAAATGAATCTGATGATAGAAAGGGTTAAGTGTGTTCAAAGGGTTACGAAGTAAAGGAAGCCTTATACCTCAGGGAAGAAGTAGCATTAATTCTTTGGGACGCTTATTTTACAATAAAATATTTGTGTTTCAAGAACCATTTCAATGTTTTGACTTCATTTAAAGTATCAGATAAAGAGAAGCACAGAGAACAGCTGATTCGTCGAGATAAAACATTACGAGTCATAGTGTTTGACTTCATTTCCCCCAACGAATGAAATTGACTCAAATTTATCCTGGAACTATTTTACCTCGTCCCATATACATAAAATCATTTTGTTGTTCTTGTTGTGTGTTAGTTTAATCCTAACAAGTAAACTGTTTTTAATCGATAATTTTAGAAAAGACAAAGTTTATATTTTGATGTCTTTAACACCTTTTTATAATCAATGATAAATTATTTACAAGATTATCTCAAGAGAAGAAAATGATAAATGAAATGGTTTCGCAAATTAAACTTTCGGTTAAACTAGGCTTCTAAAGGACAAAGCCAAACGGAAATAAATAAATAAATAAATAAATAATAGCACAGAATGTATTCAATGGCTCCCCTCAGCTGTTATAACACTTAATACAATGCATTGTTCAAATGTAGATGTATTAGTCACGGAAAAATTAAATAAAGATAAGGTAAAGTCGCCAAATACCGCACCCGGCCCTATTTCCGTACCCCTTGGTTTCTTGAAAACAGGCAGTGCCATGTGGAATCCAGTTGCGGAACAGGTCACCTGTTTCGGACATTTTGACTTGTGAAGGAAGGAGCTACAGAAATTATCGCGTGCAGAAGAAAAATAACATTATGTTGAAAATGTAAGTTTTTTTCCAAAATCTTTGCAGTAACATACAGCATAAGGGTTTGTCTATAATACAATATTGTTACCTATAGTTTTAGATCGTTAATATCAAAGATTTAAAAGGATTCATCCAAATTTTAGATTACATTTTGTAAATGTTTTTTTTTGTTTTGTCAAGGAAAAATGTCAAACAGCCTAATATCGCACCCAGTGGTGTCCCTAATACCGCTCCGGGTGCGGTATTTAGGCACACCATTAGGAATGATTCGTGTGTTGTCAATGACACATTTTTGTTTCATTTTTTGTTATTTTTTCTACTTTATGATGCCAAAGAAGAAGACATGGGATTCAGATGCTATGATTAAAGCAGTGAACGCAGTTAGAAAGAAGGAGGTGCCTCTTATGCTTGTCACAGGATCTCCTCATAAAAAAAAAAACAATTAGAAGAATCAGAAAAGAAGAAGCAAGAGAAAGTAACTATGACAGCGCAAAAACAAAAAGAAAAAGGCGAACTGATAGCAAAGATAAAAACTCACCTGCCAAAAAAAAGATATGTTCGAAAAGACAGTCTTCGTCGAAAGACGAGACAGATGAGGAACCTCCATTGATTTCCACACACGACGAAGACAACGATGACAACGATGCTACTTGCCCTTTCTATGAGAAAAACTATTCGGAAGATCGAGGTGAGAAAAGTGGATAAGATGCACTAAATGTTTTACTTGGTGCCATGAAGACTGTGCAGAAGACTGCGACAATCCTAGGTTCATTTGTGCTACAAGCTTGGAGAATTAATATAGAAGACTAAAACTTTACTTTGTTTGACTAAAATATGATTTTGTAACTTTAATACAGAAAATAATTAAAAACATTTGCAATACTTCAACTTGTTCTGAGTATATTACTTACGTGTCCCTAATACCGTACCCGGGGGCGACATTAGGAACACACAATTATAAATTTGAGAAAACTATTGTTTACGTTTCGAGCTCATAGTTAAATTATTTGCTTAAAAAGCACAATATTGTTTCTTTTTATTAATACACTAATAAATAAGTAGTAAAATGGTGTTGTTTTTGAAGTTTTATACGTAAATTTAGAGAAATTACGATGAAAAAACAAAGTGGGGTGCGGTATTTGGCGACTTTACCTTATCTTAGTGCTTAATTAAGATTGAAATGGTGAATTAATGTTTTATTTAATATATATTATCATTTATAAAATTTCGAAACTCCAAGAATGTAAGTTTCTGCGTCAGCTGGAATTATTTACAAGATCATGTGATTTAAGACAAATCTAAGATTTATTTATATCTATTGAACTCAAATTGTGAACAATCAAATAAGAGATGTTCTATCGACTCTGTTTTGTTTTTATGTCATCTATAAAATGCACTGTGTGATAGATTGGATACTTTGATAGATTGGATATTGAAGTTCCTATCCATTGACTTTCCTAAGACCAGCAAGAAATTCACTTAGTCTATAACTGAAATAAGTAACTGGCGTGAGAGAGAGAGAGTAAGGAAGTACTTATTTATTACTTGGTCCTCAATAGTGTTTTCGCACCTCTTATTTCATTCTTCAATGAGCTGATGTAAAGTATTAGTGTATTTTAAAAAACATAAAAATCAAAGCTAATTTTGCTTCTGACCATATTTCCACTTTATTAAGATCAGAATACCTTGCTCACAGAAGTCAACATTTTTAAATTGAGAATTTATGTGTTCAAGGTCATTGTGATTACTAAATTATAATAGAAATAAAACTGGGTTTTTATGAATCGTATTCATTGAGATGATTTTTCACTGAGGATTCGCAGCACCTTATTGAACATAAGAAATCTTTCTATTCCACGTGAATATGTTTCTTTATTTGTACATTTGTTTGTTGTCTGTTTCTTCGCACATCACTCTAAAACGTCCAAATGGCTTCAATAAAATTAGGTAGATAGTTTTTTTTGATGGTCTTTAAAACTTAAGCCCGTTTAATTTAGCATCTGTCTTATTTTTTTCTTCGCAGAATGGATTCCCCAGTAGTGTATTGCTGAGTTCCCCTTACGGGATGGTCATTAACAGCATCTACCAATACATATGTGTTTGTATCCAATAAATTATGAATTTTATTTATATTTATATTAGATGTTGTTCTTGGAATTGCACGGGCCTCATTTATTCTTTTTGTTTATTTACGTCCGGGGTTCTTCACCTGTGAGATATGCGTTCCCAGGGGAGGTCTGGACCGACTCCAGAGGAGGTATGAGGATAAATTAACTATAAATTGTTTTACAAGTGCACAATTACTTTGCTACTTTCTGCTTTCGAGTTAGGTTTCGCTGGAGCAGTTAGTAACTTCCGTCCTCAATAGATGGCGCTTTCGAACCGTCATGTGCGTTATTGTAGGATTTCTGAAATACAATCGTCTTTCAAGGTTAGTGACTGCTTTGTTACAAGTCACTTTTTTTTCCGGTTTATTGCAAAAAAGATCGTCATGTCAAAGAAAATACAGTGAGGATTACTTGAAATTCGGGTTCACGTGCTTTCTTGACAAAGATAGAATCAAAAACCTAGGTCTTTTTTCTATGTGGAAAAGTTCTCTGCAATGTAGATTGTAGGTCTTCAAAACTACAAGAACATTTCGCAAAAATGCATCCTTGGAATTCTGAAGACAAGCTGGAAGAGAAGAAGCAAAGGGATTCTCGATTCCATTCATCTGGTAACTCAGTAAGTTCGTTTTTGGAGCCACTCCTTGAAGCCTCTGTAGGAGTGTCTGATCGCAGAGAACAAGAAATCACAAACAATTGGCAAACCACTGATCAAGCCTTGTGCCCTTGATATGGTCGAAGATGTTCTTGGGCATAAAAAGAGGAACAAAATTGTTGAAGTAACTCTGTCAACTGAAGTCATAAAGTCAAGAATTAGGGATATGTCAGCCGATGTTTTGGATCAACAAGAGAAACTGAAGGAAGTGACTCTGCCCTTTGGACTTTGGATGAAAGTACTCATGAAGCTCAATGCAGCCAACTCTTGGTCTTTGTGAGATACGCCAGTGATATATATATTAAAGAAAAATTTCTTTTCTGTGAATCGCTGCTTACTATCACAAAAGCTGCTGATGTGCTTCAACTAATGAACGATTTTTTTTCAAAAAATATACTTGATTGAAAGAAAAAATTGGGTTTTCTATGCACCGATGGTGCACCTTCCATGCTGGGAAGAAAATCTGGCTGTGGAACTTTGGTGAATGCTAAGGTAACACAAGTGATGATAATGCACTGTTTTCTCTATCGTTATCAAAAACTCTTACAGCATCAAAAACTCTTTTTCCAAGACTGACATCAGATATGTCCACTGCTATTCAAGCAGTAAACTTCATATAATCTCGGGCTTTAAATCACAGACTGTTTAAAATATCAATACTTTGCTAAGAACTTGGAGTCAAACACGAGGTTTTGCTGCCTCACACAGACTGATAGTAGTCTGTAGTGATATTAGTTTGTATCAACAACATTATTTTGTGAAATTTCTTAGCACAATTATTTAATTTAGAATGAAGATTTTTTGTTGTTGACTTCGTTTTTTTTAGATAGTTTTTCATAGCCATAATAAGACTTTCGGGTTTTTTTTCCAATTCCTTAAATTAAAACTTAATTGTGTTCTCAGTCATCAAGTCATGAATAATTTCTGTCAAAGATTTTAAATTTCTATTAGAGTAATTTATAATCTTTTATTTCTGACTGTTTTTGGTTAACAACAATTGTAAACCAATTCAGAAATCCAATAGGGAAGCTACTGGTTTGGCTAATGTGTTGAATATGTCATTTCTTTGTTTATTATTGATTTTTCCAGATTTTTCCTGTCATTGTCGAAGAACTCTTCATTACTGAAAATATAAGAGACAATTTAATGAAATTCTGTAAAGGTTGAAAAATACAGATACAAATTCATCCAGGATAAATCATAAGACGTCACATCATATCAGTCAGACAATGGCTTCCAGTTTTAATCGAAGTTCTCCCATTAAAAATTCACTCTGTCGATAATTCTATTCTCAGAACTAAAATAATACATAGTAAAAAAAAGCTATCTTCAAAAAGAAAAATAACACAATATGCACACAATAAAAATAAACAAGGAAAATACATGTGGTAGCACTCTGCCGGCTCAAATGAATTTCCTGTAGGCATAAGAGTTTGGCAAATTCCGCATTATTTCCTCTCTTAGAGTGTAACTGGACCATTTTCATCTAGGGCTAATGCGATCTTACCTTACGATAGCCTAAAGGGAGAACACCTAAGGAACCTTGGAATATCTACGGTCTTCTGGATCTCACAATGGAAACTTAGGATTAACATCTGAGAAAATTAGAGAAAACACATGGTGTGATGTATACTTATATATCAAGTCGATGCGTCTTAATGCACATGGTGTAATTACTGTGAAAATTATGGAAACAACAATGGTTGGAGACCAAGTGACATCCCAGAACGGCCATTTTACTCTTTATTGGCGATCGTCAGCTGGGTTTAGTCACCAGTAAACAACTAGGTTTCAGTATGGAATTGATTAGTATTAATGGTTAAAAAAAGAATATGCACCTTCAAAATTAAAAATAACACAATAACTACATAATATAGTTAAATTGTACATTTTTTTTGCTTACAGGAATTTCATTTGAGGCCGGCAGAGTGCCAGCACATAAATTTTTCTCTTTTTCTACATTTATTGATTTTTAAATATTTAAAAGTGTCGTATTCCTTTTTTACCATTAATCCTAATGACTTCTTCTGCACTGAGAAGTCATTGTTTACTTGTGACTGCTTCCAGCTGACGATCGCCACTAAAACATAAAAGACGCGTTTTGGAATGTCATCTAATAAACATTTGATGACCAACCATTTTTTAATTTAAGTCACCTTGAATTTTAAATAAAATATTCATATGCAGAGCACTCTGGAAAAACAACCAGTGGGCAAAACAACGTCAAACCTGAACTTAATACATTCCATATCATGAGGAAAAGATTTCTGCAATAAAAAAATTTTTTTAACAAAAAAGACCGACGGGGGAAATAAGGGCCTGCGAACGACACTTGTTGAAATCTGTATATCGCGTTTATCGTAAAGCATCGAATCGGTAGGTTCTCGGACTCATATTCTGAATGTTGTCATTTCAAATCCGTGTATGTACTGGGTTTTTTTTTTTTTTTTTTTTTGGGGTTTTTTTTTTTTCTTCTATTAATCTTTTTTTTTCTCAATGTCCGCGTGGATTTTTTTTGTTTTCTTGTTGTCCTAACTTTTTCTTTTCCTTAATCTACTTTCTTTCTTTTATTATTATGGATCTTATTATTGTGCGTTAGCACAAATTTAGATTCACTTGTTTAAATCTTGCTTCTAGTTGTAAGATAGTCTACTATTTTGATCTCTACGTTGGTAAACGGGACCCCCCCCCCCCACCCGGTCAACTCTTGCTATTTTGATAAAACTTGGCCAAGCCAAATACCATACAGACAATATGCGACACTGAGCGATTAACAGCAAGACTAAAACCTGCAGAGCTCCTAGCGGCAAGTCCTGAATGAACGACACCTTGTATCTGCATATCCAACAATTATATAAATAAGTTAATCTACAAAATTTTTGATAACATTTATGTTAATTATAAACATCAAACTATAGAAAATAAATTAAAACTAAGAATTAAATTTATTCTACCCAGTATCATGTCCAACCACTCCTTCAGAGCCAAACTATAAAAATTTGCTCTGCCCATAGTATTTTTGCACAAATATTCTTATCTGTCACTTCTTGGACAGATTCTAATGATCAACTACTTTTTGGTTAGTCTCTCCTTGGTGGCAAGTCATGTTAGGTGCCTCAATAAAAAAAAAATTACGAAAATAATTAATTGCTTTCTGTTATTTCTGCCATTTTACCTGGAAGTGTAGAATCAATGCTTTGTCTGGTAAACATGTTGAGATAAGATTTATGATAAAAATACCTAGAACTCTTTCAACTATGAAAATGCAGTTTCTTCAGTGTACAAAAGAAGTAAGACTGGTTTTACCAAAAAATCCTATCAGATTTTATTTTGAATAAAATAAATAAAATCAGATTTTATTTTATCAAGAATGAAAATCTGCATCTGTTGTCTCAAACTCATTTCAGTTAAAGGACTACAATGAGGCATTTAAATCTTATTGTGGGCTGTAAGTAAACTAAGCAAAATTTGAGAATCAAGTAATTATTAAAACTATTAGAATGTTTCAAGTTCTTTTTATAAAAATAAAAAAAATCCGTAAAAAATTATAACTCAAAGAACCTTTCCTGAAATTATTATTACAATATTATTACAATAAAACTATAAAGCTGTTTTATATTTTCAAAAACTTTGTTTTTCATTTCATTTATTAATTTCACAGTTTTCTGATTTGAATCACGATTTCTAAATAAGACTAAATGTACGTATGTGCCTGCATCCAATGCTGCCTACAACTGTGCAAATAAGAAATCATTCACCTAGTGGATGGGAGTTTCGCGACGCCATGCTCCCTCAAGCAGGAATATATTCAAGGGCACAAACCAGAGCTTAGTAGATCTCAATTCAAGAATTTTCTTGATTTAAATAGTTTACTAAACTTTGAAAATGGACAGTCAGCAGACATAACTTCCAGTGCATACTTTCATTTCATCCCTTCAGATAAAATTTTTTGTGCCTTTGATCCTATAAGGCTCATTAATTCAAGCCAGTATATCCTAAAGCTAGGCGAACACTATTCGATCCGGTCGGGTGACATGTCTGGCAAAAATGTGTTTGATGCGACTTCCAGGGTAGAACACGTCAGGACATGCAGTGTATGTCTTTCAGGAATCCAACCAATAAAGTGCAGAATTGAAATACATCACTGATGACATCATTCATAGTTTGCTCTGCTCATATTATCAATTCAACTGCACTGAAAACCATCAAAAAGCTATTATTGTAATAAGAAAGATCATCATTCGACAGGAAACAATCTTTATACTGAAATATAATAATTTTATGCATCAAAATACGCTAGAAAACATTTTGAAGACGGAGTTTCGAACATGCGAACACAGCTGTAAAATTATGAAAAAAATCTAGTTTTAAAAAAATCTCTGATAAATTCTGACACATGAAATTCAGTATAAACTTCATTTATTTTTGAAAGATAATCTCAATACTGTGATAATAATTTTGTAATTGCTCTCAGTTCAGATGAACTGGAGACAATTTCGTAGCAGAGCCTTTTCAACAAATGGGCGTGACGTCACGACTGACGTGTTCCAAAGCTTCACTCTGATTGGTTACTTTTCGGCCGATCAGCGGTCAGACCTGGTCGCCGGACAACTGCATTTGCTTTACTGTGCTCGCCCCACTTAGCTCAAGGTGTTTTAAAGCAGGAACACAGAAATTGGAAGCATAAGGGAAAATATAATCCTTATATATTATTTCTCAAAGGGTTTTTTTTGTCGGAACGCCGT
>JAFIDM010116285.1:0-47167 GCA_023159025.1 Thereuonema tuberculata
ATCTTTATTTCCAGGGTTCGGTTTAAAACTAACTGTAATTTCCTTTATTTTTTCATTACATTGAATTGTAAAAGGATTAAGAATGTATATTTTGTACTCAAAATAAGTAAAAAATTATTACGATTAAATACTATTAAAATTAAATTGAAATTTAAATTTTGACTATTGTGCTGACCAGTCACAAGTTTTGATCACAATCTGGCAAAACATGGGGAATTGGTTGATTGAAATAGCTAGGAATGTAGGAATGTAGGAATTCAAAATTATTTGAATAAAATAATCGGTTATTAAGATTTATAATAGAATAAGATTTGTATAAGAACCTTCAAGTCTTCAGATTGTAATTAAAAATAATTAAATAAACAAATCTTTATATTATGTAATTTTAGAAATGTTAGTAGTGAATTTGATAATGTTTTAAATAATATAATTTCTTTTCTTCCCATTTCGGGTAACATATGATTGATACAATACAAGAGTTCTGTACAACACGTTTGTTTGTACGGTTAAGTTGTTAGCTATAATTTTTGTCTTTTTTATTCATTGTATATGTAACACGAACTGTTTTTAGGCTTCTGAAAGACGTCTTATATCTCCGGTTTGTTTGTCACATATCCCACAATGCTTCGCAACGGCTTCTGTTAGCTCAATTATAAGTGATCTGGATGTTGAATGTTGTATACATATTAAATTTTTTAAACTAATTTAAATGAATTATTTCATATTTTGCTTAGAGATTTAATGTTATATTTGATAAGAAATCAAATATTTTAGCTGCGTTTCGATGCTGAACTTCATATAGATTTAACTATGAAATGTTAACAATCAGGGCGAAAAACAATCTATGCGGAATCTCGAGATTGTACTAGTTTTGACATTCAGTACTTCTCGTGAGCGATAGTGTGTATTGTAAAAAACGAAGAACACGTATTCATGATTTTTTCTGAACTAATATATTAATTGATCGTTATTGATTAGAAGTTGTTTATTGAAAAAGCATCTAAATGTTTTTGGATCTTACGCTCTAGAAAAGAATTTTCCAATGTTGACAACGTACATAATATAGAACTATCCCTTATGTTTGCATTTATGGGGTGGCAGGGAAGCCGAGCACCGCGACATTTGATCTTTTGTTCTCACGGAAATTAAGACAGAAAAAGAACGATGGGAGATGTGCAGCGGAATTGGGAGAATCACAAGAAAATCTGCCCAGCGCGGATCATCCACTCTCACGAAACCCACATGAGACCCTAAATCGCACGGCCTGAATGAACCCTTCATATGAACGAAGTATTCTGTACGTTTTGTGGTAATGATAATTTTTTTTCTGCACAATGAGTAACAAACAAAATGATATAAAAATCTATAAAAGATTTTACTGTAATAATGTATTACAGGAATAAGATGGTAATACAAGTAAATGTTTCAATGTGAAACCCATGCTGGGCTTTAATTCAAAGAGTTCCTTTAAATTCAGTTCTAGTTCTTTACACACGGTTAACAGTTCATGCTGGGCCGTAAATCCATCGTCGGATTCGGTATCACAATTTGAATTCCACACTAAATATCTACTTGATATTTTCGCACAAAAATAATTAAATAATAATTACTAATAATTACCTTCACGTTCTCTGTGAATGGCTTTGTTCACTACGGTGATAACTACTTCAAAGAAAACTTCTATATCTTGAATATATCTTCGCGTTCACTTTCAACTACGCTTGGACTTCCTTTCATTCGGGCATTTAGAGAATTTGTTTTGGCTGCTCTTATTTTCGTTCGATCCACTTGGCTTCTCTCGGAGTTCTATTCACGTCTCCAAATCTTCTTAGCCTTGCTTCGAATAGCTTAATAATAATAATACCTTTAACGACTTGAATCTTCTTAAACTCGAGAGCCACTCTAATCTCGGAACTTCGAATAAATCTTTCCCGCTTGCTCGGGTATCCTGTCCATTCATTAGCGCTGTCCGTGCGCTCTTCCTGTTTAATCTGGAACGCAGTGCTTCTTAGTGACAATGTGCTCTGCCTCACTGTGCACTGTTCCATCTGGCCGACGAACGAGGTTGTCAGCTGATTAAATATCATTTTTTCGAGACGTCAGCCTCGTCCCCAATGCAAATTTTCATTGCAAATTTGCTAATTAAATAAATAACATTAAAATAAAAATTTCAAGCAACTTAAATAAATACTTAAAATAATTTAGTTAAATTTATTTCACTAAATATTGGAGATTTCTTCTACATATTCATCAAAATTTATATCTGTTTATGGCTATTTTATTTAATATGGAAAATATCCTAAAAGCATAAACAAATGACACCGAAAAGAAAAGTATCTGCGCTTTCATCGGTGAGAGTCTGGGACTGCCGTTTCGTCCTTTGTGGACTCATCAGCTAGACCCACTCACCAGATGAAATGAAGGTTTCGCAAGCCAAGATCTCAAATTACACGTGTTTTTTTTTTTTGTTTTTTTTTCTAAACTTGTTTTATTTCGAAGCGGACCACAGCCAGGTGCGGGAATAGTTTACCTTATCAATTTTGCACTATCTTAGCAAATGAAATACTATCTGGTGAATGGGTTTGGCTGATGAGTTCACAAAAAGGACGAAACGGCCGTCCAGACTCTCACCGATGAAAGCTCAGATATTTTTCACTGCTGTGTCATTTCTTTATGCTTTTATTGGGTTGTTTCATAATTATTGACCTATTCTGATACAAATAACAAAATCAGCAGTAACAGACAAAGTACATTTTATTCAGAAAAACACCTAACCTCGGCATCAATACACTGTACCCAACGTGTTTTCAGTGCAAAACTGCCATGGTGGCAGAAGTTGGCATCAAAGTGGTCTAAGAAATCGCTAAACGACATGAATCACACCATCCTGGTTAGCGGACCGTTTCTCCCCAAAGAAGTTGTCCAATGGCGAAACTTGTGAAATTTTGAAGGGGCAAAGTCTGGTGAACACGGAGGGTGAGGGAGGACCTCGTACCACAAGGCGTTCATTTTGTGCATGTTTCCAAGAGAGAGATGTGGTCTTGTTCTATCATTGTGAAGTAAGGGACCCAAACGATTGATTGAAAGATGGTTGTTTGTTGCATAATATATGATGACATTGGCTCAGCTGAAGACAATACATAACAGTTGTGATGTTTGGCCACACGGCAAAAACTCATAATGCACTGCACTCTCTGAAGTTCACCATAGAGCGATCAGAACCTTTTGTGTGTGCAAGTCTGACATTTGTTTGGACATTTGTTTCGGTGGTTCCCCATTACTGAGCCACTTGCTGTTCGCTTTTTGTTGTCATAAACCACTCGTTTTTCATGAACTGTAAGAATCCGATCCAGGTAAGGAGTGCTAGCCTCACGTGTTTGAAGGGCTATGCATGTTTCCAGGCGCTGAATCTGCTGGTATTCGGTGCGTTTGTGTGGAAGTAAAGGATCCAGTTTTTTAACCTAGTCCACAGCTGCCAGGTGTTTGGAAACTGTCGTTGGTGATACGGAAAGTGCGGCACTAAGTTCACATAAGGTGGAGTTTGTTTTTTTCTTCCACTTTCTGCCTTAACTACTGTGTCACACAAAACCGGACGACCGGCTCCTGGCTTATGGCCGATGTCAACGTCACCGGTACGGAACTTTGAAAACAGTTTATGGACAGTTCTGTCACGCGTCATGCCGACACCCTAAGTTTTATTGACATTGGCAACCGTTTCGGACACGTTACGTCCAAGTTTGAATTTGTCCAAAATCACTAATCTCACATCGTATTACTCCATCAGTTCACAAACTAATTTGATTTGACTAAAATAACTTTTTTAACACGTGAACTGAACCCATTCACTTTCCAGGGGCGTTTGGTAGTTCCTACTACGATGCGTTTTTGTAACTGACTCTGTAAGTTACTCTTGTCGGGATCGGCAAATCATTATGAAACAACGCAATATATCAATTTCTGGCTCGTTAAATCTTTTGTTTTTGGAAAATATCCTCTTTGAAATACTAGCATAACTTACAAAATTTTAAAATATGAAGTAAAAACGAAGATATGGAAGAGTATATTATAATATTTTTTTTTCTTTATTAGTGCTCTGCCTTCAAAGATTCCTGTGGACAAATACCTCGTATAGTAATAGAAGATTTAAACACTGCTGGCGGTAGCTGTGTTGTTATTTCCGTCAAAGGTTAGTGAAAAACAACTTTGTTTTCTTTTTTATAAAATTGTTTATAATTCTTTATATCTAACTAGGTAATGAAATTAATAACTTCCAGACCAATAACTTCCAGACTTTAATTTTGCCATAAAGTAAATTCAGTCATACAAGAGATTTGATATGCGTTAGAAAATTTTGACAGTAAAATAAAACAAAGAACGCTCATAACTAAACAAAACAAAAGTTCATTGAGCTATTTTTTGGTATTTGTGCTAGGAATCGGAGACAGTACTGTTTCGAGGTTAATCGACCTCTCATCCGTCCCATTCCCGTCTCCAGTTCCCAAAAAAATAGCTCAGTGAATTTTTGTTTTCTTTAGTGAAGTACGTTCTTTGTTTTATTGTACTGTATAAATTCAACCATCTGAATGAGTTTTGAAATCTTTATATTAATCTTTTTAAATGAACCTAAACCCTTGATTAAGCATCTGCCACATTGAAGACATTAGGTAATGCTAATGTATTTAGTTACTAGGCCATCCCCCTGAAACCCCTAGTAAGTATGAGATAATCCAAGAAGAATCGATTCTAAGCGGGTAAGGCAAAAAAGTCATACTTTGTTCCTTTTTGAATGAACACATTATTTAATAGCGCATTTTTTGATAACAAATAGAATAAAAGTAGGATTGGATATAAAAATATTTCAAGTATTCATAAATTACAGCACTTTTACAAAATACGGAAAGAATCATTTAATTAATGGTGTTATTATTTTTTTAAACACCGTTTATTAAATGATTCTTTCCCTATTTTGTATATATGTTTTAATTGGGACTGGGAATGACCAACTACTCATTAAATAATGAAAACTATGTTTTTTCCGAACCCATTAATTGGGGTTTTTTTCAACACCGTTTATTAAATTACTGTTTTCCTATTTTGTATATCTGAGTTTTATTTTATAAATATTTTAAAATACGTTTTATTTCAATATACTGTGTCAAGAAAAGTACATTGAGTAATGAAAATTATGTTTTTCGCGAAAACTATTCATTTCCGGACCCATATTTATTTGAACTTTTTTGTTTGTTTTATTGAGTAGAACCTACATTTAAAGCTTGTACAGGGAATTTTGAATCACCCTGTAACAGAATGCTTGCTTCAACTGGTTGTTCGTGACTCCAATCTATTGGTGTGAGAAATTAAAATAAGTCACTGATATTTTCATATTTCGCTGTTTGTTTCGCTGATTGATTTTCTTAATACGAACTATAATTTGAGAAATATCAAAAAACATTAAATACACTTATCTGTTACGATAATAAATATAACTTCACATAATGTTCTTCCATAAATTCTTTCCTCCATAATAACGACAATATTTCGAAAAATCTGATCGATTATTCTTCTTTCGAAAAAGAAATAAATAAAATAATTTCCTTCAACACAAAAACGAGCAATGAATATAGAAATTCCAAATTACAATCGATAAAAGTTAAATTTGATATATATCTTTATAATATAAACCAATTATTAAATGACAAATACGAAATATTAAAATGATTTTTCAAAATTGTGAAAAAGATGTGGTACAGTTATATTAATAATAAAAATAATATGTTATAAATGTTTCTTCGAATTTTTCTTGTTCAAGTAATTGTTTTTGTGTAACTTTATTTCTTCCTTTTAGTTGAGGGGCAAATGGTGTTCCGTGGGATTTTTTTTTTGTGAAGGGAAGGTGCGACCATGTGGAATCTATTTATTGTATGCTACATAATGGTGTAGTACCTGGTGTTTACCTCCAAATTGCGCTGTTTGATTTTTATGACGTCATTAATCCAATATGGCCGCCACACGCATTACACTAAGAATAACTTCTTCCAGAGTGCTCGTACGCAAAATTTGCATAGAACATTTTTTGCACGCATGAGCCGAAGAACAAATTTAGTCCTTATCAATTTCTTGATATCTGCTATCGTTTGTGACTTATTTTCCATTAAGTACGTCACCATCGGCTGAGAACATGTTACCAACAATTATTTATTAAAAGATAAAAAAATAATGATTGTGCTGTCTTTTACTTACAATAACTTTAATAATACAATGATATGAAATCACTAGTACAGTTATATGTAATGGTATGAAATGCACGTTACTAATACTTGTACAATGATGTAGAACAAATAATGAATTTGCAGTAGGGCCTAGTAGTAATATAAATTCTTAAAATGGATTACGTAATTATATAGAAAAACATTATTTAATGAGATTACATTATTCTCTTGAAAACACGTTATCATCACCATCTTGGTCCTCTCATGTATTTTCATGGTTAGTCACACATTTCTTCACACACACATAGTTCAGTGCACTTTAGATTGTGGGAATGACATTTACCTGGTGGAGCACACTTTCTTTTAACACAAGAGCACCTAAAGAAATGTCTCTGGAGCGCATGTAGCATATACATAACAGGAGCATAATGGTCGCTTTTCTTTTTCAACTCCCAACCAAAGTTTAATTGTGAGGGCAGATTTGGGTAGGGCTGGTCAGCACGGCACTATTCTATGATTTGATAGCGAACTCTATTGTAACTCTAACATATGGTGTCATTGATGCTCTTGTTCATGGCAGGTTTTTCTCCTTGAGTTTCTTGCGTTGTGAACATCCACCACCTCAGATCTCCAATGTTTGATATATTTGTGCCAGGGACATAGACTTGACGTATGAACTTCTCTATTAAAAGTCTATCATTATCAACAAAGTTTTCCAAGCTTCAACTTTGCTAACAACTTCAAGAATGTTGTCATCTGCTTTACTGAAGACTTTCCAAAAAGAGGTTTTTGCTTTCTTTGCCAATGTATCTGTTGTGTCACTTCTGGACAATGCATGCAGACCTAATAATGCTGAAGTTTTCTTTCGGCCATTTCAGAAGCGATCAAAAAAAAAAAAACCTTGCCAGTGTACTTTTCTTTTGGATAATATTTACAAGATGCCTCCTGCTACAAGGTACCTCCTGCTACCTTCAATGTTCTATTTTGGTATTCTAGAGCCTCATCTGCACCCAAAACACAAAATGTACTTTACTCTTGTTTACTACCCAGTTCCCTGTCTTTCCAGGGATATGGGTTGTCTTTTTTATCTGCCTTATATTACCAGCGAGCATACTTGCATAATTTCTTAAATTAAGAGCAAAAAAAATATTTGACAAAATCTTCCATTGAAGCTAGATGTAGCTTCCAATTACCAGTTCTGACAGAACGTATGTAACGGAACATAGTGCCAACAATTTCCATGTATTGGCGAGCAATTTTAATGGTGGGTTTGTGCTCTTCTTCAGCATTATCAAACTCCTCCATTTTCGGCAGGGTTTTCAAGTTCTTTACAGCAAAAACAGTCTGTTTGTTAATTGGATTAATATCTGTAACGTTGCCTATCTGCAGGGTAGCAATCAACTTTTTGCTCTTCCTGTCTATTTCATCTTTTATACCTTCATGGTGGGTAAAACACAAATCAGTATAGCATTTACATAAAGCAAGCAGAAAAAGTGTTGTAAGCGCTTCAATTCCTCGTCTAACATGCTTTCCTGCCAGGATTTGTGACATTACTGCATCACTATTTAAATCACTTAAAGCGCATTCTATAAATGTATCTATTACTCTTAGCATTGCCATACTCTGTGTAATTCCCCTCGTCACAATACCCAATTTTTGAAAAAGATCTGGTTTTGTCATTTCTAAATAACAAACTGGTTTATAAAGACCAAGATCAAAAGTGACAACAGTTTTGGAATCTGAACGTACAATGGCGGTTATCACTTTCCATGAACATTACCGTGTGGAAGTAGTTGTTGGACTTCTGTCTTTGAGAGGGAGCACACAAACCCTCATTGTCTTCATTGGCTTGTTCACCAATGATTGATATACAGACCACATAGGTATGAAAACACCACTAGATGACATTGCATTATCATGTTCATCAAGATTTTCATTTCTATTATTGATATGGTCCTCCAGACTTATCGTCATTTCAGTACCTCTATTAACACCACTAATGTTAGCGATCATTAATGCGAAATTTTCAAAGTTGCTGCAATTCATCACATCTCGATTTCCCTCTTTGTCCTCAACCGTGGGCTGCACTGTAGGCACTTTTCACTTTCTGGAAACTTGAAATGCTACAGTGAGAAAGTACAGTGAGAGACTGGAATGGTTCCAGTGAACATCGGGACGGTCGTTGTGAGAGTACATTAGACTCATGAGTATCAGCCTCAGATTCTACTTGGTACACAACCATTACTATGCCATGGAGAGTGTTCTTACCATAAGGAGTGCCTACCTGCAAGTCAATATTATCAGCGGCACAGAAAATAGATGTCCCTACAACCAGATCTCTTGGAATATACATACCCTCATTTGCTTCATTTATTAACTTCGCTCCCATTCTGAGAACTTTATCAGATTCAATAGAAGTTTCTAAAATAATATATATTGCAAACTTTATATTAAAATATATGTGCAATAAATGTCGTAAACTGTAAACTACATTTCTTGCAGATAAACAGGGCAATAAATAGTATACGACATAAATGTATATCAATATGCGTCATGGATGAAAACTGGCGTATAACTCACAAACGGTAGCAGATATCAAGACATTGATAAGGACTAAATTTGTTCTTCGGTTCATGCACAACAAAAACTGTTCTATGCAAATTTTGCGTATGAGCACTCTGGAAGGAGTTATTCTTAATGTAATGAGTATGGCGGCCATCTTGAATTGATGACGTTATAAAAAACAAACAGCGCAATTTGGAGGTAAACACCCGATACTACATCATTATGTAGCATACAATACATCGATTCCATATGGTCGCACCTTCCCGTCACAAAAAATCCCACGGAAGGTCATTTTGTGCAATTTGCCCCTCTACTATTTTTCGACTTGAAGAAGAATAATCAATCAGATTATTCGAAATATTGCCATTATTATGGAAATAAAGAATTTATGAAGAATATTATGTGAAGTTATATTTAATATCAATAAACATTGTTTCGAATGATTATCTTACAAGTACAATAAAAAATTTATGATGGTTATCATTAGAATTGTAAGGTAATCAATATTTATCCTAAAATGTTTTTATTTTACGTATCACAGTATCCCTCAAAATATTAAGCGGTGATGTGTTATCTGGCCTTTTCGTAAAAATAATAGTGGACTGACAACTGGGCTGGATCAAAACACAGAACTTATTGGATCTCTTTATTTCAGGGAGAGCAAGGGTTTTTATGGATTATATACAATGATTTGTGATTGGTTGGTGGCCTTTAACAATTTATTGGAGGATTTAAAAGACATGTGATTGTAACGTGGGTTTTAACCATGGCATTTAAATTAAAGAGAATTTTGGGATAGCCACGAACCGTTAGGAATTCAAAAATAAACAAACAGATTTGACAGTTTACCAGACAAATTTGAAATGTGTAGTTGATTAAATAATGATTGATCAGAACAGTAGAAAAATACAATAAACTAGAATACAATAAATAAAACTATGATATATATCTATAAAAATCAAAACAATATTAAGTGCTGTAGTTCCTGTTTCAACTTTGTGAATCAATCCACAAGTTTTGAATTTGATAATTAGTCCAGGCAACGAAGACCAAAAAAAGCCGAATAGGGGAAATAATTTGTGTAAAAGCCAATTTTGGCATAGTTGTAGGGGAAGGTCTCCTGAACAACATACCTAAAGTACTGATGGCTGGGGGTGGAGCTAAGGGGTAGGTGGGGGTTTAAAGATCCCTTTTTTCACTTTTTCGTGAATAACTCGAAACCTGCGGCCTACAGCAAAAAAATACCCATATACTAAATTAATCTACATATAATTCTCTACAAAAAAGGTCCTGTACACTTTTTCTTTGGGATATATACATAAGGGGATATGGAGGGGGGAAATGGACAATTTGCAAAAAATTCATGTTTTTGTTAAAAATAGCACATATATTCCTAAAAATGATATCCACATCAATTGTCGACTTCCTAATTATTTTCGAAATCTAAACGATCATCATCGTTAAAATCAATGGTGAGACAGTTACTCTCAATCTCACCCGATGCACCAATGTGGTAGATGGTGGTTTTCTTCTTCACTGCATGAAGTGGAAACCGTCCTCCAACATTTCTTCAATTTATAAGTGTTTAATTTCTTCAATTTGCCATCAGTACATTGTCTATGTACATAAACATTACGGTCAACATTGTACGGGTGATTTTTGATGGTTACAGTGATGTCAACAGCACAAAACCAGCACAGTAAGAGCGAAGAGGGCTGACAAAAACTTCGGTTGACATTAACTGTAATGAAAGCACGACCATCACAATTCAACAGGATCAGTTTTTCGTCAATGAAAGGAACAAAACAAAAGTGATCCACTTCCTCACCGAGAAAATGACAGCATTGAAACAACAGTTGCAACAGCTGATGCATGATGCTGATGGAATTATTGCGAGATGTGGGTTGGATAAAGCTGTTGTAGGGGAGACCGGGGCAGAGCGGTCCACCTTTTTTTATTAAGAGATTTTCCATTGCATTTATCTTGGTCAGAATCGGGAACTATTCAAGAATGTAAATACTTGATTTCATTTCATTATATTCATAAATAAAATTGGTATTAATTCGCAAAGCAAAAATGGTAGAGTGGTCCAACCTGCCCCGACCACGGGGCAGGCTGGACCACCCCATGGGGCACGTTGGTCCGGGTAAGAATAACAACATTTAAAGTTTAAGTTTTTTCTTGAATATAAAATAACATGCCATTTAGGATATCAATAAAGTTTAACTTAGCATAGACTACCTAAGGTATTACATATTCAAATGAAAATTTAAAATAATCATTATGCAGTTGAAAGTCGTAAATGAATAACATCAAATAGGTTTATATTGAATTAATTAATCACTTTCACTAGAGAAATCTTCTTTGCAGTTGAGGCATTCGTAAAATAAACCCCGAATATCACTGGCTACGCAGGAACTATGGGCCCATCTCTTGCACTGCGTACATTGAATCCACTCCTGCCATGGTTTGCTTTTTTTAAAGTTCTTCAAACAGGAGAGGCACACAGCATCTTCATCATCTTCATCATCACTAATCATATGTAATTGTTTTCTCTTTATCCCTTTGCCTTTGCTTCTATTTGTTTTTTTTTTGTTTATGTTGCTTTTAGAGACTGTTGGCCGAGTCATATTTTTCGTTGCTACTCTTTCTTTTCTTTTTTTAGATTTTCGTTGCTCTTCTTGCAGAGCTTTTTTTACTGGCGTATCCGTCAGTATTGGAGTTGACCTTTTTTTGTTCTCTATTAAGATTATTAAGATTATATTGTTATTTATGCCATTTTTTAATGCTTTCTAATGTAACAAAGTGTGTATAGAATTTATATTTAATTTAGAGTTTCACTTACTGAAAATTGTGTTAGTTCACTTAGAGATGTAATTGTGTGTGTTTTAGAATACGCTACCTCTCCTGAAATGTTTAGACTGATTGGATGTACTTTTTGCCCGTGTGTTTCAGATTCATCAACTGATCTGATTTTTCCCGCAGAGTGTACTTAACTTTTCTCCTTTTGTTCCCAAGGGAAAACGAAACAGATAAAACCACGTGATCACTCAATCAACGCACAACTGTTTTGTCGAAGTTTTTCTTTTTCTTTCGCACATATTGTTTTCTAAATAAGCTCAAATCATTAAAATAATATTTAACCATGAAATATCACAATAATGATATACAAGACTTTACCAAATACAAAAATTCAAATACATAATTACAACAATACAATTATTAAAAATCAAAATATATTCCCTCAGAGACCAACATTTTAATCGTGTCAGGTTGCCAATTCCACAACGTGACAGTTTGCATAGTTTTTAATTAGAATTTAATAATAGTTAAATGTGTAAATTGGCTATTTTCGAAGATTAAGATGCCTTCGCACGAAGTCTTCCCCTATTACAGTACTTGCTGAGAGGAATTACTAAAGGGGTAATATCCTTTAATAATATAGGCTACACACAATATATAATAGCCTATGTAAAAAAATATACAAAAAATATAATATGTAATAATATAATACAATATAATATAATAGGCCTAATAAATATATAATATAGAAAAAAAATATAATGTATAGTGCCAAAATATTTTATTGTAAAAACTGCGGGGCAGAGTGAACCACTGGTCCAATGTGCCCCGTGTGGTTCGGTCCACTCTGCCCCATCGCCTTTTTGGCGTTTCCTTCAGTTGTAACTATCGACTACTTTAAGTATTCAATCATACTACAGCTTAAAATGATATTTAGATTACCGCCTTCAATATGAATATTACGGTTATGTTATTCAATGCATCGCTGAACGGCAATATTAAAGTAAAAACAACACTAAACATTTACTTACCTGGACAAAAACAAAACAATCGATCCCCTCACTGTCACCAATAAGCCGAAATCACTGACGCTTTTGAGGTAGTAGCGCCACAATGGCACCAACCTTCTTTCCAATTTTTGGCACATTCTAACGTATACATGAATTACTAAAGTCAACGTTCCACTCTACCCCTAGGTCCACTTGGCCCCGGTCTCCCCTACATCCAACTGTTGTAATAGTTGGGGAGGATGTTAACTTGATAGTTCTCTTTATAGGGTTGGCTCCACCATCTACCAACGTGTTCTTTATGAAGCCAGGCTGTGGAAAGGTGGAGACAAAATTGTTTTCAGTGCCACAACCTCAACAGCTCCCATTCGCCGAGACGATCCTCCTTCTCCACAGCTTCTCCGGATGCGACACCACCTCGGCGATCCATGTGAAGAGCAAAGTAGGAATTGCTAAGCTGTTCACAGCTAAATCTGACCTTACACATTTTCACTGATCCCTCAACATTACCTGAGGTATTACATAGCCTGGCGAGAAGCTGTTTCTGGAGATTTACCAAGCGCCAGCCCACGAACAAAACCTCAACAAACACCCGTACTCGGCTTTTTTGAGAGCATCGACGAAGTCGAAATCTGATATGGCCACTCTTCCTCCTGCCAGAAGAGCTTCGAAGCAGCACTCGTTCAGAGTGTACCTACAGATATATCTATTTACGTATCGTTGTCAAATACTGTTTTGTTTTCATTCTAAATATCTATTTGAGCTAAATATTTACGTTGGTCTTATTAATTTCTTACAGCTACAACAATGGCTTATTAACCCCGTACCACCCACCTAATGGGGTTGGGCCAGGGGAGACATTGGCATCCTACAGCCGGTGACAACCAACGATGCTGTGGCACCGACTCCATTCTCAACACTACATTTTGCCGATGCACAACTGGGTGTGGGGTGCGCTGCGGGTGCCGGAAAGCAGGCATTGCCTGCTCCAGTGTCTGCGGTGTATGCTTCGGCTGGTGCACTAACGGAGCCCCCATCGAAGACACTGCAGACGATAATGATAGTTTCTTTTTCGAAGATAATTAGGACTTCGTCAATTAGTGTGAATTTCATATTGAGGAATATACGTGCCATTTTTAACAACAAAACAAACATTTTTTCCAAATTATCCATTTTCCTCCCTCGATATCTCCTTCAGTATATATCCCAGCGAAAAAGTGTATAAGACCTTTTTTGTAGAGACTTTTCTGTAAATTAATTTAGTATATGAATATGTTTTTGCTATAGGCCACAGTTTTCGAGTTATTCACGAAAAAGTGAAAAAATGGACCTTTAAACCCCCACCCACCTCTTAGCTTCACCCTCACTCATCAGTACTTTTAGTACGTTGTTCAGGACACCTTCCCCTACAACTATGCCAAAATTGGATTTTACACGAATTATTTCCCCTATTTTTCTTTCATTGCCTTGACTAAATCAATTATTATCAAATTCAAAACTTGCTAAAGACTTCAAATGACATAATTTCCAATTTGAATTAAAAAGAAATTAGCATAATCCATCCTTCGACGTTTTGATTCTCAATGTCTTACCCCGTGTCTTCCTATCCTTTGCTGTCTGCCGCCAGTCTTGGCTTCCAAATGCTTATATTTCATCTTCTTATCTGATTTTGAGGTTTCCCTTTTCTCTTCATCCTTCAGGTCGCCAGTCCATCTCCGATCAGCTCTTTTTGTTATGTGGTCGGCCTATCTCCATGTTGCTGTTTTAATATGATAGATTGTATCTGTTATTTTATTTTGTCTGATGTCTTATCCACATTTTGTCATTTCCACATTTTGTGTTTTATCCAATAAGGTTACACCCAGAATTGATCTTTCTATTTTTTTTTGAGTGGTAAGAAGTTTTCTTTCACGTTTCGTCGTTAGTATCCATGTTTCTGCTGAGTATGTAATAGCTGATATCCTCAGGGAATCTTTCATTTTAAATTAACTTGAACATTCAATTTTACTGAACAAGAAACTTTCATTTACTTAAAATTACCAAGCATTTCAGCAGTTTTCTAAAAAATAGACATGATTACTACGTTTCCTGTTACTTTTCTTTGGTTTCCATTAATTGTTGAATTTTCTTCATATTAATACAAAGATGTGGGTTTCATTTTCTTTGATCTCAATATCATAATTTCACTTGTAAAGTCCTAGACTGATATAGAGATATACTTCTATACTTCATTGAACAAGGATAATTTAATATTACATTCAAGTCATCATATTTAAGTTTAAGAAAAGATAAGTAGCCAATTTTTTAAATTACACCTTTCATTTAGTGCTCTAAATCTTTAATCACTGTTAAATATTGAATTCTTTGTAGTGCTGCCTCATTTTACCTCATTGTAGCATATGCTTGTGATTCAATCGATAACTCATGACGTAAGTCGAAAATACTTTGGAGATATTGTGTGGGTGTTCAATTAGTTTGTGGGCACCTTACATTAAACGTGTATAAGAAAAAAATCTTGTTATCGATTATAGCAGATAACGAGTGTTCTATTGTCAGGTAAATTTATTCTACATTACTGATTACGTTATTGAAATCTTTCAAATCTTTTAATATTTCAGCTCAATTTTTCATACACGGACCTGTAGCTAATTACAAAATAGAAATCCAAGATTCGGAAGAAAAAAGGCCTTGGTCTTCCTCTTTTATGGATATCTATCTTAGGGTAATATTGAACTTCATATTTTTGTAAATATTCTTATAATTTTCTAGAAAAATACATGTTAGTAATTAAAAGTTTAATAAATTTAAGATCACACTGAAATAATTTAGTCTACCTATTTAATACCTTTCGATTAACTCAATAGTTAAACGACTGATACATAAATAAAATATTTCCTTTGACAGTTAAATATTGACTATCTTCTGAAAATCATGGAATTTACACTCCGTTTACGCACAGTACATTATTTTAAGTTTGAATAAAACTTACAATTACGATCTTAACTATTTAATAACTATTAGTATGTATAGAATTCAGCTGTATTTAGTATTTTACACTCATGTTTGTGGAAATTTCCTCAACATGAAGGAACCATCAGAATAAAAGAAAATTTATTACAGACATTACTAATAGTGATACAAACAAATGATTAAAATTTCATACCAATGCAACAGTACTTGCAAAAATTCAGTATGGTGTAAAACCTCCATGATCTACAATAAGAGCCACTACACACCGTGGCATCGAATCAAACAGACCTTGCATGCGTTCCTTGGATATCGACTGCTAGGCTGTTCATCGGTATTGGCTACTGGATGAAGATGACGGACTAGTTTCCGAGTGACCACATCCCACACATGTTCAGTAGGTGACATATTAGGAAGAAGGGGTGTCTGCTTTGCTTCAAAGAGGACCTGGACTGAACATGTGCTCGGGTGTTGTCTTGTTGGAATATGGCTCCAGGAGTGTGCTGAAGGAAGGGTACGACTTCAGCCTCCACAACTTCCCTGATGTAGCGGTTACTGTTGAGAATGCCCACAAATGGTAGCAGCTGAGATCGCCTGTGATACCCATATGTTCCCTAAGGCATCATGCGTATTGTTCATGCAGTATGACACTGAACAATACAGTCTGGAAGTTGACGCTCACCTTGTTATCGTCTAAGACGTATTCGGCCATCATTGTAATCGAAGTTGAAGCGGGACTCGCACAAAAATTCGACACGGTGTCAATCTGCACGCCAGGAGATTTGTTCGTGAGTAGCCTGAGGCATCGATGGTTTAGGCCCAAGGGAATCCTCTGCGAAGGAATGCATCCATGCATTCCACTGCTTAGCAGACGCCGTCGAACCGTGGGATGTCAGACATATTGCATTGTTCCAACATTGTGCTAACACACGAGAAGAAGCTGAACGGCTCGTCACTGCCATGAGGATGATGTGTCTACCATCCCGTGGTTTGGTCACATTTTGTGGTCCACTTCCGGATTTTGACTCGTCCTGTTCTCGTCAGTCCACTGCTTCTACACTCGCATCGCTATCGAGCAGCCCTGTACAAGCCGCAATATCGCGGTAAAAAAATCCTCCTTCACGCAAGCTGATCATTCCACCCCGTTCAAACTCCTAGCTTGATCATAAGACTCCTTCAAAGTCGACGAGGCATACTGACTCCAGTAGGGACGTGTACAGCTCACTGATAATGAGGTACTATTTGTCGGGATGCACAACAGTTCTCTACTTAAACGCTCTTACATGACAGTTCACAGAGAGCTGCTGAATCTAGGCATGCGTAATCATTACCAAATTTTAATCATTTACATATCACACCATGCTTTAAATTTCCTGTAAGTTGCACATCATTTGCATGCTTCTTTCATGGTGTTGTTTTTCTGACAAACGTGAGTGCATTAAGAAAACTTTAAAGCAATAAATGGGAGAGGTTTTGAGACTTCAATTTTAATGTACGATGTAATGGCAGTGTTATGCGTCATTTTCGTTGATAGTCACTTTCTTACTAATATTTTAGTTAGAGCTTAACTTTAAAATAAAATTAATAATTTCTATTTAAAGAAAAATACATAATCATTTTGTATTAAAGAATACTAACTTTAAGTAAAGTTAATATTCTTCAATACAAAATGTTTTCGTTTCTTACTATATTTTTCTTTAAATTTAACTTATCTCATTTTAAAATTTTCATGTTTCCGTAACACCTCTTTGAATACTGAAGTCTTTTTTTACGGGTACTAAAACGTATGAGACTGGATATCAGCCTGCACACAAGCATAAAAAACAAAAGCATAAATAGTTCAAAGCTTTCGCCTCAATAAGACGAGGCTTCTTCAGTTGGAAAAAGCTTGGACTTATTGAGGCGAAAGCTTTGGACTGTTTTTGCTTGTGATTTCTAAGCTTGTGTGCAGGCTGATATCCAATCTCTTTGAATACTTTCATAAAATTTAATAATCAGTGAAGAAGTAGTTAATTTGAATTGCCTCTTACTGGGCGAACACGATGCGATATTTTGGGACAATCATGCCCAATTTGATTGCTGGCAACCGTTTGCCCCAATTTGATTGTCCCAAACTGAACAATATTGCCCCAATTTTAGTTGTCGCAAAATATTGCTGGTACGAAAGCGAATTAAATGAACGGATGAAATCACGTGACAATGCTGACGTCGAAGGACGCGGGACTTTGAACATCGGAAATTCAGTCACTCACGGCGGCCATTTTCTTTGAGAAACAAGGCTTAAAATCAGCAAAATGGGTCGGCCCAAAACAGATAATTCCAACAACAACATTTTGTCAATTGATAATGAAAGAATCGTAATTGATTTCTACAGAGGGATGGCGTTTAATACTATAGCAATTCTGTACGAAAACACGCTCTCTCTTTAGCTCTCCCTAGTGAGAAACGCCGTAACTATATATATTCAGGGCAATATTGGTTCAGGAAAAACTCTGTGTTCGCGCTTGATCCCGGTTGTCAGCAATCAAATTGGGCCATATTGTCCCAATAATATTGCCTATAATTGCTGTGTGTTCGCCCAGCTTTACAAAATTAAGATACAAGTAAAAAACAGATGACTATTAAATATCAGATATCTATTCTGCTTTGAACTCAAAAAAACTAAAATTATTTTCGTATGTATTTGGTAGGGGGCAGGAGATTTGGTTGCCTTGGATTTGCATACGAACCTCACATTCTTCTCTTAGTTCGATTTACTCATAAGATTCTACTTAGAAAAAAGTGTTTCTTAAGATTTTGTCAGATTAACATTAAAACTAGGCTGATTCCGCATTTTAATCATTTGTATATCTTGGGGCAGTGTAGTTCCAGTTGATGTTTTTAGCGGCCCCAAGGTTACAGCTTGCCTTTAAAACCGCTAGCGGACCGATCTTTCTTTTGTCCTGTCTCTATGTCACATTCGGTAGCGGCCAAACGATTAGAGATATTAGAATGAAAGCTTCACCATTGTGTTTAGCATCAAAAAGTAGGTGACTACGTACAAAAAAAAATCAGATCTCTAGGACCACTCCCTGACCCCTCAAGGCGTTTTCTGTGTTTTAAAGGCGTTTTTAAAAGAAAGACAACGCCTTGGGGGGGTCAGGAAGCGCTCGTAGTTGTACGATTTTTTACTTGTAACCATAAAAGCATAAAAGCGGCCCTGTAAAACATAGGGGATCGAAACCTTCACTATTGTGCTCAGCATCAAAAAGTAGGGGACCACGTCGAAAAACTTAGGCCTCTAGGACCACTCCTTGATCGGAAGTTAAGGGTCAAAAGTGGTCGCTTCCGATAACGTTGTGTTTATAAACGTTTGTTTATAAAATTGTGTATATTATGGGGCCGCTTTGCTTTTCACACTGTCTAAAAGCATTACTTATCTTGTTATTATTTAGGAATCATTGTTTGTGATTTGCTTCATAAGTACAGTGTTACATACGTAGAGTAGCTGAATCGTAAAATTGAAAAGAAAACGTGGGTATTTATTGTATTTTATTTGATGTTTAACACATAATTAACTTAAGAATCCAGAGGATTTTCAAAAATTCTACCTCAAACTTTGAACAGAATTAATTGAAATGGGATACAAATAGACCCTTCCTGTGCTGTGATCTTTTAAAAACTCCTACCTCAGTACAAGGGAAAGAGATATTTTTTTTTCTAGTATGGTACGATAGAAATATTGTTATAAGCTAACTCTGAAATATTTCTAAAGCGAATTCTATGTTAAATTCGTTTCTCTTATTTGATAATGCTAAGATCGTAGGAAAAAGTTTCTGTGTTTGGTGTATTCCTTGCGTTTCTGTCACTGAAAAAAATTGAGTTCCCTTCAGACGAGAAATGAAACGGGAAGGAATACTGCGCTTGATTGGTGCTGCGTTTTATACAAAAATAACCAATTACATGCGAGTTCCAACGTTTTGGCGATATCTCTATCTCGAATTCACAGGTCCTTATGAAAATTTTGTAAGGAAAATTAATAAACTCAATATAAAGATTAACTTTAAGTAAATTAATTGATTTAATTAAACAATCAATTTAAGTTTCAACAGCTTTTCTACTCCATAACATTTTAAAATTGGCGCATACTTCCACGCTGTCGATGTTATGGCGTGGCGTCATTACTCCGGAAGAGCATGATTTGTTGTATGTTAATGCGAAGAGAAAGAAAAATAGGATTCTCCCTATTCCAGTTCCGCCACTGAAAACAAAGAGAGAAGAAAATCATACAGTAGCATTTCTCAGTTAATTGTGTGTCTCATAGAAACTCACACAGAAACTTCTTCCGTATGACTTGGGCTTAATCAATTTTTAAGAAGTTTAGTTCCTAAAGAACTAAAAGAAAAGAAAAAGTCGCCGTAAATATCTGATCTATAGAGCTGTAACAGACTTTAATTGGTATTAAGAAAGTTATTTTCTTTCCTTAGATTTTATATAAATTTTATCATTCCTTGTTATTCAAAATACATTTAATAAATACATTTTAGGGCTGGCAAATATCTGAGGAAGAAAATCCTCAGTTTGTAGAAGCAGATGCAGGAATGCCATCACCATTTAATGTACATGCACAGTTTGTAATTGAAGAAATAGAGGTACATGTCTCAATTATTATTATCAATTAATAGAAGAGTATAAAGGAACTTAACGTGCATTGCAAGAATTTAGAAAACGAAAATCTCCTATGAGATTTTCTTCTCAAATTTATTAATGCACCGAAGTAACATCTCGAATTACCATTCTGGGAATCTGAGACAGCTGTTTCAGCCTTGTTAGGCTTCTTCAGTCAGATTTACCCATAATGGTAACTCACAGTGCGAGACAACTAAGGTGAAACGATCCCGTCACCCCGGAATGGCTCCTCTCACAAAATCAAGCACAATAGTAAATTCACTGTGCACCGCACAGCCTTAAACTCTTGTCCCGCGGTCCGCTGGGCGCAAAAGAATTTAAGTAAGGATTGAGAATCTAAAATAAAATACAAATAAATGTATAAAGGAACTTAACGTGCATTGCAAGAATTTAGAAAACGAAAATCTCCTATGAGATTTTCGTCTCAAATTTATGAATGCACCCAAGTAAATAAGGATTCTCTTACCCCGAGTTTTCTTAATTAATAGAAGAGGTTTAAAAACTCTTAAAAACTCTTATAAATTGGTTTAAAAACTCATTCGTTGAATTCAATTTATTAAGTTCATTATGGAAAATGAATCTTGATTGGTAATAAAATATTTTAAAAATTTCAGAATGCAACCATAAGAAGGGAAAATCACAATACAGTCTGTTGAGTACCTCTTCATGTGGGTGGCTTTAGTGAGGAGAGGACTTTAGTCTTGGAGGATTCTTGTTCCGTAGAATGGCCTCCATGGGTCTTGAACACCCACTCATGTGTTTGCTGTAGCGGCCTCACTGTAACAATCGACTGGTCACCTTCCGCTACATCGTTAGTAGGATGTGACTGAGAGGTCAATCATGTACTAAAAATCTATCAAAAAAAGTGTCTGTGACTCAGATGAGATTAACTATGAAATGTTGCAATAACGTTCCAGTCCTTCTTAGCTGTAATTCTATCAAGATTTGGTTAGAATACTCATTTTCTGACAGCTGGCACAATTATTTTACCCTTTTATAAGCAGTGGAAAGACCAAAGTGACCTTACAATTTACAGTCCCATCCATTCTCGAGTTGTCTCTAAAGCATTGAAACGAATGATACTATAGCCATATCAGGAGCGTAATAACATCCTTGCATCTTCAGAATGTGATCAGATGCAACATCGATCAGCCATTGACTATCTGATACATCTGGAAGATATTCGGACTGCTTTTTATTCGGTAACAGAGTACATCAATTTTTCAGTTTGTTTGAAGTAGAAATTCGAACCTGGAAACACGATATTCTAACAGATCTTTTAAAACCATGGCTTTCATGGTCTTACAGCTAGCAATTTATTCAAAGGTTTTTTGCCGACCATAATTTCCACGTTAACCTTTGCCCTGTTCTCTCATCCGCTTATCCTCAACTATTGTTCTTTAAGTACTCTAGTGGCATACCAATTATTGTTTCCTTCAACGTGGCCCTGTATACTAATATTTCTAAATCTTCCTGCAGTTCTCGCTTCTTCAGTATGTAATCGTAAAGTAGTGTCTAGATTTACCAAAGAAGGCATAAGCCGTTTTCATAAGCTAGGCTAATTTACTTTTATTTAATATATGTATTTACAATATAGAAAACATTTTTTCGGCAAATATTCATTCATGTCTAAGATTGATTTATACATTGTATGAATATAGTTAACTGATATAACTAAGTATCTTAAGGGCTGTATCATTTAGCTATACATTGTGGATACTGGATTAATACATACACAAAATAAATTTGTGTCCTTTTTTGAACAATTTCTTATCACACAGAAAATTGATTCTCTGAATTATTACGTTTTGTTTAACTTAACGTAATCTGACATTAAACTTGAACATTATAATTACATAGTGAAAATAGTTTCAAATTTTATAATTTAATACTTACCAAGTGCCTGCAAACTGAAAGAATCGGTATTGTCAAAAAGTAGAAAATTTCCAAATATAAACTCATTAAGTGAAATCTAGGAAAATGAAAAGCTTTTCTCCAATTTATAACAAAAAATTTTCATTTTTAGGAAATCAACTTGGATCATCCGCTATTTCCATGTGCAGATGGAATATACGTCGAGAGATGCATTGATCAATGCATGGAGCAATTCTTGTACAGTCAAATTTCTTGCAGGTAAGCAGTATAAGAATTTATCCTAATTAGCAGAATAACAATTAATCCTGAAAAAAACTATTGTAATAAAAATAAGCTTTATTGGATAAATCAAATCAATAATGAAATGATATTATGTCAATATTAGGCATGTATTGGAAGAAAGTAACTCAATGTTATTATTAGAAATGGTTTGAAAAAGCGGAATGATGTAGTTCCGCGAAATATTACCAATATTAAAGAAAATACGTTAAAGAGATGTGGTTTCTTAATAACATTGAATGTATTGGCACGACAAAAATAATCATTTTTTAAATATTATCAAATTCATAATAATAACTGTGAAATTAATAAAAAAGAAGATTTTTAACTTTTATTAATTGGATTACAACGTAAAGTATTTTGAAAATGTCAAAAGCAATGCATAGTTTCTCTATATTTTCTGTACAGTTATGTTATTACTTACAAGGTGCTGCTACAAATCCAGCTATCCATAAAGAGGCATTGCTAATCTTATGTTGCTTGTTTAAAGTAATTATATGGTTAAGAGTTATTTTATACTTACAAAGCTTGTGTAACTGTTGTAATTCTATGAACAGAAGAACATAGAAAAAAAAACATAGAAACAAAGAAAGACCAATAATTTCGGTTTTAAATTTCAAAGGTCATCATTGCATAAAATAAAGGAAGGAACCCTAATAAATAATATTTTAGAAAAATTAATAAAACTATTTTATAAAAAGCATGAATTAAATAGTTAAATTGAATGTGACATTGCATAAAACAATATGCATCTTTTATTAATATTTTATCTTTTTTCACTAGCGAATTACAATTAATGTATATTAAAATGTATTAAATCTCTAAAATGAAATCTGTATTGGATTTTTTTCATTAACTGTTCCCTTCAACACTTCAAAATGATAAAACAAAATCGTATTGCCTAAAATTTAGCCCGTACTGCTGATATTTCAAGAACTTTATGTTTAATGTTGTGGAAATCGGATTGCATCACAGGCTCTACATTATATTCAAAGAAACCAGTTGTATTCATGGAAAAAAATTGCGATCGAAAAAGAAAATTTTGGTTTTTATTGGAAAGGTGTTAACATTACACATACAAATATTTTGTATTTTATGTGTTCGAAAATAGATACTAATTTGAAGAGAAACTTTTATTTTATTTACGTAAAATAGTATCTGTTTTTGAATAAATAAAATACAAAAATATTATTGCTTCAGTTTAATCTTTTGTAAATATGATTATATTGAATTAGCGTTTAAATACAAATTACAGTCAAAATCAACAGGATTTTCTAATTACAGTGTCGCTACGACAATCATTTTTCATTGTGATAAACTGAATTTTAAAAAAAATGGCGCGATCAAAAGGTTTATACCTTTTACAGATACAGAAACTTAAGAACTTCTAAGCATCATAGAAAATATTCTGTTTCAGTGGGTGTAGATATAGCTCTGGAAACATTTTAATAAATTTTAATAAATTATGATTTACAGAAACTCACAAAATATATTTTCTTGTAGGTTACCATTCATGAACAATAATACCTTACCGCTGTGTCAGACACCAGAAGAATTTAACGTCACCTTTGAAATCAGTAGAATAATGATGAGAAAAAGAAAGGTTTGTCAAGAGCGCTGTCCACGAAGATGCTTCGTAGAAATTCATATACTGAATGCACAGATTTCGGAAATTGGAACTGAACACTTTCGGATCGTGAGCAGAATGTTTGATCTAAGAGTGCAAAGAATCTATGAATATTACTGGTACACATTTACTAGCCTAGTTGCTGAAATAGGAGGAAGTTTAGGATTTTTCATTGATGTAACAGTGCTGACTTTGGTAGAAGTATTTGACATCATATTAGAAGGTTGTGTAAGTAAAGCTCGTATTGTTAATGTAGTAAAAAAAAATAAAAGAAATGAAGCACTTCAGCACAAATTAGATTTTCAATATTAGAGAAAGATTTCCTAAAACTGTGAAGTTGCAGAATAGTTCTTAAACTTAATCCATCTTGAGAAATCATCTACTAATGATTTCCAATGACAATATTGAATAGCAGCTGCCAGGAATTTCTTAATTTCCTTGCCATTTCATTATTTAATAGAAAACGAGAAAGCAGCCATCCATTTGGAAAGCAGCCAACTTAATAATAATTAAAAATAATAATTAATAATAATAATTTTAAGTACTCTAATAATAGCATATTTTCAAATATGGAAGTGTTTCCTCTATTCTACATGCCCGTATACAAAATCATATGATTTTTATTTCAGAGGAGGCCAAGTTATGAAACTCCAACACAAACTAAAGCTGCAAAAAATATATTTACTAAATTTCGTGCCAAGATCCCTTCAACCTCTTAATCCACACAACCAAACGAATAGAGATAATCTATTTATTTTGAAATTTTGGAAGAGAGGGTCCGTCTTCTTACATTCGTACGTTTATAGGTTATTTCGATCAAATATTCACTGGATTCAGTTTGATGATTGTCATTTCTCCTAAGTAATCGTTTACTAGAAGTTAATTTAATTCCAGTACCAAGTTTAGATCCATAAGAAAAAGGGAAATAGAAGAACAAATTTTGTTTCAAAATAGTAAAAGCAAATCAATCTTAAAATTACATAATAGAAGTATTTACTAGAAAGTCATGATTTCAGAAAATATAGCATCAAAGTTAAAAATGGCTTCGTCTTAGTATTTAGTGTTTAAGAAGGTAATGACATTTTGTTGATAAAAGAAACGTAACATTGATATAATTCGTCATGATCAGTATCAGAGTTCAGTTCTTTGTACTATTGCTTTATTGCAAGCCAAGTATACGATTTATTTTCAAAGAGTAAATGTAAATTGCTTTGATTTTTTAAATAATATTTTCTTCCAAAAAGTATTTTTTTTATAAAATTAAAAAAAAAAGTTAAAGCCACAGTATTTGATTATACAAAATTAAAAATGTCATTTCATAATAAGTAATTTTCACTTATTCCATTTGTTTAGCAAAAGTATTACAACAAGTAATTTTCTAAAATATTAACAGAATAGAGGATAATAACTTTTAAAATATTAATTTTAGATCTCTTTAACTAAGAAGAAAAGGATAAATGTAACAAGAAATAGTTCTTTCTGGATGAATCGAGTAACCAGAAGAAATCGTCGATTGCTGAAGCATCAGACCCGGGTTGTCATCATCAAAGACATCCCTTGGCAAGAAAGAATTGGAATAGGTATCGTTGGTTGTGATAGACTCACAAATAAACATGTAAGCATAAAAAGGAAAATAATGTGGTCGATTAGCATAGTTATTGCAGCTTTAGTTTGTGGTTCTCAGATCAACAGTTCTATCCAAGATTATCTGTATGGTGATCCCGATGTACGAATGGTCATTGAAAAGAACGAATCCATCAAATTCCCTACGACCACTATTTGTCCCTATCTACCTTTCGAGTATTCGGAATACATTAACAATCTAAGAGAAGAATATATATGGGAATTCAATACTACCACCAATCCAGCATCAATTTCTGCATCTGATTTAATAATGTTTCCAAACAACAAACTTCTCAATTTCTGGAATGAATCTGGAATGAGCTTACTTTACATTGAAGATGTTAATGTTTATGTAAGTGATTTCAAGCGTAATTTCATTAATGAAGTATTTAAAGATGTGTTTATAAAAAAAAAACAGATTTAAAATTTCCAAGCTTGTTAGAAGATAAAATAAACAAACTTTGAAATTGCTAAAATTAAAATTTAAAACATTAAAAGATTACATGTTTCGATACTTCAAGCAACCATCATCTTGGACCTGGATACCAATTAGCTTAATAAATCAAACCCACAATTCCTTAACAACTAGCGCAAGCGTAGACAAAATCCAGACAAAATCATAAAAACCAGAGGTAAAAAAACTCTGTAATAAACTTTGTGATATGTAATAAATAAACATTAAAAATATATGCAAATTTTCAATAAATTAAAACACAATTCTTGTGTTAAAAATATTAATTCCAATTATTATTTAAGCATTTCTAATATACCGGGAGTCTTTGAAAATTTTAAAAGGGTTATGCATAAAATTAATGTATAGGTGGTTGGAAAGGTCAGCAATGAGATCGGTAATTTAATTAATACTGGAAAAGATCGAGAAGCTATGCCGTCTCAGTTTATGAATGGTTGCGTATATCTGATTCCTTATGTGAACCATGATTGTTTTTATTTGGGTGAGTCACGACGTTCTAATTTACTTGAGAGACTTAAGGAGCAAGTTAATGTAATTAAGAAAGATAATAAGGCTTATAAAACAACCGAGCAAGTTATTATTAGCACACACGAATTGTATATTCATCATGTTAAAGTTTTGGCACAACAGAATGATACTTAAATTAGAAGATTCATTGAATCTAATTTTATTTTAAAAAACAGGCCCAACAACACAATATTTTTAGAATATGGTTTGAAGTTTTAGAGGTGGAGGTTTGTTTTTTTTAATTTTTAATTTTTGATTGTATTCTTTTAATTTTTAATTTTTTTTTTAATTTTGTTAATTTAAAAATTTTTTAATTTGTAATTAATTTTTTTAACTTTTTATTTTTTTATTCTTTTAAATGTTTTAATTTTGATATATTTTTTAGTTTATTTATATATTTTTTAAGTTTTGAGTATGTCTACCTGTGGTTTTACTACTCTGGCGCTGGTGCTTAAGAAACTGTGGATTTGATTAATTACATTACTTTGTATCCAGGTCCGATGATGAAGTTCTGCCCGATACATGTAACCTTTCAATGTTTTAAATTCTAATTTCAATGTAATTTCAAAGTGTGTTATCGTCTTCATTTTATGTTTATCATTTCCACACATGTTAATACATAGCATTATCTTGTTATAAGATTTTTTTTTATAAAGTTATAGAGCCATTACGCATTTTACCTTTTTTATTCATTACTAAATAATAACTTATTGCTCGGTATTTCAGGAAACTTCTAAATTGTCCAGAGCCCCCAGAAAGATTTCCACCAGAAAAATCCAACTAAAACTAAATCAAATTCACAACCACCAAACGAAGAAGAAATTGCTAAACAGATTAAAAGGCTGAAAAATAACAAAGCATTTGGTGAAGATGGTATAGCTGCAGAAATCTTGAAGTCAGCTGGCCCCAAAACCGAAAAAGAAATTACTTCAATCATGCGAAACATTTGGCAAAATGAACAAATCCCAGATGATTGGAAAACAGCCTTAATCCATTCATTGCATATGAAGGGAGAGAGAAGTGACGTCAACAACTATAGAGGAATCTCCCTCCTTCCTGTCACATACAAAATTCTCTCTCAGTGTCTCCTGAGCACAAGAACAACTGGAACATAACATTGGCGAATACCAAGCGGGTTTCAGACCTGGTAGATCTTGTCCAGAACAGATTTTAAATCTGAAACTAATTATCAGACACCAAAAGATTTACAACAAAAAAATAGTTTGTACCTTTGTTGACTTCAAAAAGGCATACGATTCGGTTGATCGTAGGTCTCTTTTCCAAATTCTGGAAGAGCAAGGTCTGGATCTAAAAAAACGCTGGCAATTATCAGGCAAACACTCACCAACACAAAATCTAAAGTGAAATTCATGGGAGAAATTTCTGAACCTTTTGAAATTAAGACAGGAGTGAGACAGGGAGATGGACTCTCTTCATTATTGTTCAACTGCGTCCTAGAAAAAGTTGCCCAAGTGTGGCGAAGGCTAAAGTCGAAACTTAAAATTGACCAACCAATTAAATTAGGAAGAACCAATATTAGGATAGACTGTTTGGTTTTTGCAGACGACCTTGCTATTTTTATCCATGACCTCCCAACAGCACAGAAACAATAGAAATTCTAACGGAAACCGCAGGAAAGGTGGGTCTCCAAATTTCATTTGAAAAAACCGTGTTTATGACCAGTGATAAATTGGCCCCGACACTTTTAGAAAGTAAATTCACAAAATTAAAAGGGTAACTCACTTCAAATATTTGGGCGAAACCATTCAGGAGACTGGTCTAGAAAGGATTGCTAGAGAAACGTTGTCAAAAGATGGAAACAGCCTTCAGACTCACAAATAACATCTACAACAAAAAATGTATTTCTAAATATATAAAACTGAGACACTACAACATAGTGATCAAACCCGAATGCCTTTACGGAGCTGAAACACTCATTTTAAACAGAAAAACAGACATTGAGGAAATTCAGAAAAAGGAGAGAAAAATTATTAGGAAAGTTTTAGGTCCAAATCAAACTAAAGAAGGAACATTCAGACTGAGAGCAAATCATGAAGTATAAAAGTATTCAGACATATATTCGGATATAAAAAAACGGAGACTAAAATTTTATCGACATATTAAAAAAATGGAATCAACCACACTAACTAAACAAGTTGTGGAATTCTATGAAACTCTCATTAGGGCTAAAACGGAAACAATGAAATGGATAGCTGCAATTAAACAGGACCTACAAGAAGCAGGGATATCACAACAAGATGTATACGACAGGAAACTTTTTGGGCAGAAAATTTCGGATTGGATAGTTTGTAAGGCAGAAAGACCCAGGAAAACAGGAACCAATTGGACTGAGGATAGAAAAAGAGCTCATTCTGAAAGAATGAAAACAATATGGGCACAGAAAAAGCTAAAAACAGAGAAAAGGAGGAGAGACTGAAAGGACTTTGTATTTTACTTCGCGTGGTCCGGTAGGGCCCGATCGTGAATAATAATAATAATAATAATCGACGTTCTATAGTAGTAAACAATCTTATTCCTCCATGCATATTTACACAAATTAGGAAAGAGGTCGCTGAATCCAACCACAGGACACCACACCCCACCCCACCAGAAGACATTACCTTTATGGCAAACATAGAAGCCTCAGAAGCCTTAGAAGCCTCTACCCCTCAGTCCACATTCCTCAACAATACAACTAATGACATACAACAAGCAGCACATGATTTCTACACCGCACTAGCACAATATACAGGCACAGATCCCACACTCAGACCTCCACTCCCCAAAGTACACACATCAAAACAACTCGCCACAGTCATATACCATCTCAACACACACACTATCCCACAACACCTTGACAATATCCAAACATTAGAAGACATACATACAACACTCTACTGCGCGGCACAGGGAACCATTCGGGCACTTGGAATCAAATAACACCACATACCTACCACTGCACGGTCACAAGAATACATCCCCCCTTGGAGACGTCGCCTTGAAGGCCGCATCAGCGACCTTAGAGAGACATAGCCAGGCTCACACAATACTGTGCAGGAAACAAAACAAAGAAACTTATGTCCCAGGTCAGGAAGATATTCAAGCACATAAACACTCGCCCTTCACACTCAAACCATCATAACCAGGTTCAGGAAAATCTCGACCCACTAAAACAAAAACTCAGTGCACTTGCAAAAAGATTACAAAGATACAAACAGTGCACTCTACGCAAACAACAGAACAATACTTTCCAATACAATGAGAAAGAATTCTACAGATCCCTTTCATCTCCCTCCACTGCACCCAACACAAACACACCCACCAGCGAGGCATTACATGAATACTGGTCGTCTCTGTGGTTCAACCCCATCCCCCACAATGACAAAGCACCATTGATCACAGATGAAGAACAACTCGCTGAACACTTACCCTTCATGCCCTTCCATGATATTACTCTTGCAGACATACAGACAGCACTAAAACATGCACACAACTGGAAGGCTCCTGGTCCAGACGGCGTTCAGAACTTCTGGATCAAGAGGTTCACGTCCCTGAATGGGAAGCTAGCAGTTGCACTCACTGACATAATCCAACACCCAGAACATATGCCTCTTTTCCTCACACAGGGTGTCACTTACCTACAGAGCAAGAACACTGAAACAGCACACCCTGCAAATTACCGTCCCATCACTTGCCTCCCCACACTTTACAAAATCCTCACCTCCTGCCTTACAGACAAAATTTACACACACACATCGAGACACATAACATTCTTTCAGAACAGCAGAAGGGCTGTCGCAGGAATTCCCAGGGTTGTAAGGAGCAACTCCTTATTGACTCTGTAATCCTGCGCCAGGCGCGCGCGAAGAATAGGAACTTACACATCGCGTACATCGACTACAAGAAGGCATTTGACTCAGTCCCCCATTCCTGGCTTTTGCACACTCTTCAACTCTACAAAGTACACCCCAAGATCACGGCATTCTTGGATGCCACGATGAAGAGTTGGAATACAACATTACACCTACGCACCTCCAACATCTCCATCACTACAGTCCCCATTCCCATAAGGAGAGGTATTTTCCAGGGAGATTCCTTGAGTCCTCTTTGGTTCTGCCTCGCCTTGAATCCATTAAGCCACATGCTAGACAACACAAAGCACGGTTATAGGCTTACCTCAGGCACTCTGACACCACACAAAATCACACACTTACTCTACATGGATGATATTAAACTCTACGCTACAAACAACGCACAACTTACTAATTTACTACAAGTCACAACACAGTTCACCAAAGACATTGGGATGGAATTTGGAATCGACAAATGCCGCAAGCTACATATAACACGCGGGAAGACTACGAATTTGGAGGGTTTTGAACTGGACCAGGGGTTGACCATCCAATCCATGGAAGAGGGAGAGACCTACAAGTACCTGGGCTTCCAGCAAGCGCGCGTCATTGACAACGCAAACATCAAAAACGAACTCAAGAAAACATACTGTGCTCGCGTTCACAACATCCTCAAAACACAACTCAATGCCAGAAATAAAATTAAAGCCATTAACACTTTTGCCGTCCCCACACTAACATATTCGTTCGACATAATTTCATGGACAAACACTGAACTCGAAGCATTACAACGTACAACACGCACTACATTCACGAAACATAACATGCACCACCCCAAGTCCGCTATGGAAAGGATGACTCTTCCCCGCATTGAGGGAGGCCGAGGACTCATCAATCTCATCACTCTACACGAAAAACAAGTACACACACTTAGGGAACACTTCCACCAAAGAGCACAACAACTCACTCCACTCAGCCATTGTCAAGGCTGACACACACCTCACACCCCTGGACCTCGCAAACCCTTCTCTAACACTCACCACTCCCGACACCCACACACAGCAGCTGCGTGAATCATGGGCTCGTAAGGAACTCCATGGCAGACATCGCCACGAACTCAGCCAACCTCATGTCGACATGGAAGCGTCGAACAGATGGCTGACGAGTGGTGAGCTGTTTGGGGAGACCGAAGGATTCATGATCGCGATACAGGACCAAGTCATCCCCACACTCAACTACAAGAAACACATTCTACACGACGCAAACACACACGACGACAGATGCAGGAAATGCCACAGTACACATGAGACGATCGACCACATAATATCAGGCTGTCCCCTTCTGTCCCAAACAGATTACCTCCACCGACACAATCAGGTAGGGTCGATCGTTCATCTGCAGCTAGCACACAAACACTCTCTTATTAAGAACACGGTCCCATACTACAAGTATACACCACAAAGCGTACTAGAGTCACCCTTACATAAGCTGTACTGGGACCGTCCCATTCACACAGACAAAACTATATATCACAACAGACCTGACATTACACTTGTTGATAAGGTCAACAAACAGACCTATCTCATTGATATTGCAGTTCCCATCAGCAAGAACATGCAGAAAACTCACGCTGACAAGTAAATACACAGACCTAGCACACGAGCTCCAGAAGCAGTGGAGGCAGGACCGATCCTGTCTGTACCCATCATCCTGTCCGCTACTGGTCTGGTGCCTGACACATTGCACCACAGCCTCAACACACTAGGACTTTATAAAAACACCTATGCACAACTCCAGAAGGCTGTGGTACTTAACACAACACGCATAGTTCGCAAATTTATGGACACAACCACACAACCCTAACTATTCTTCCAACATTTTTTTTTTTTATACACTTGGCAATACGTGCTTTGGTCCTTGACCCGCCATATTGTCTTAGCTGGGGAAACCCATGGTTTGAAACTTTTTCGAAATAATAATAATAATAATTTACAAATGTGACCCATCTATAGTTAATTTCTTTCGCTTATGTAGTCCAATTGGTCTACGACTGTTAAACTAGGTAACACTTCTGTTCCTCATGTGCAAATAGCTAGGGGTATTTTCCAAGGGGACTCTTTCAGTCCGCTTTGGTTCTGCTTGGCCCTTGCCCCTCTCTCTACTCTTCTAAATAAAGCAACTGCTGGTTACAAGATGGATGTAAAGAACAAAGAGTGTCAAATTACCCATCTCATGTATTTGGACGATATTAAGCTTTTTGGTGGCAACTCTTCCAAATTAAATAGCTTAATTGAAACATCAAAAATTTTTAGCATGGATATTAAAATGGAGTTTGGGTTTGACAAATATGGAGTTGTTATGATTAAAAGAGGGAAGCAGGATAATTCGGGGAATTCGGCCACTGACACTCTAATCAGGGTTTTAATATCACAAGATACTTATAAATATCTTGGTTTTGACCAAAATTCAAAATTTTGTCACACTAAATTGAAGGAGCATTTTAAGAAAACTTACATTGAACGACTCACCAAATTACTCAACACTAAGCTAAATTCTATAAATTTAATAAGAGCCATTCATAGTTGGGCTGTGCCTACGTTAACCTATAGTTTTGGAATCCTGAAATGGAGTAACTCTGATCTTGAAGCCTTGGACAGACAGACTAGAACATTACTTACCAAATTCCGAATGCATCATCCTAAATCCTCAGTTGACCGTCTGTACATACCACGAAGAGAGGGAGGTAGAGGATTATTAAACATTTCTAGATTATGCCAAACACAAGTACAAAAACTTAGAGACTATTTCTTAAAATCTACAAAGGTTTATCTCAATTGCATTGCGTCCATTGACAATAACTACACTCCTCTAAATTTATGTCAGATAGGAATGCCATATACTCCAGTTTCTCTCGGGGATGTAATACATACCTGGAAAGGAAAAGGTTTAAATGGGAAATACCCTACAATGTTAAACGAAGAACAGGCGACTAAGAGTATTTCGATTCTATACCTAATGTGTGGCTACCTTCACCCAGAAACGGAAGGATTTATTAATGCCATTCAAGATCAGGTGATAAGCACAAAAAACTATCAGAAGTTTATTACCAAAACATTGGACGACGACTCTTGCCGAAAATGCCATTCAGCTTCGGAAACTATAGATCACATAATTGGAGGCTGCTCGATGCTGGCAAATTCATATTATTTGAATCGACACAACTAATTTGCTAAAATTATTCACCAGCAATTAGCTCTCAAATTTGGAATTTTAACTTCTGCCCCGCCATACTATAAGTACAAGCCGGATCCAGTTCTTGAAACGGAATGGTATCTCCTCTACTGGGATAAACCGATTGTTACTGACAATATTGTTGACTTCAATCGTCCGGATATTGTTTTGGTTGATAAAGTGGAGAAACAAACTTCAATAATTGACATTTCTGTCCCACTGTCCCAAAACATTTCCAGAACTAAAATTGAAAAATATACAAAATATGAAAATCTGGCGATTGAAATACAGTGAATGTAGAAGCAGCAACGAATTCAAACAGTACCATTGGTGATATCGGCGACCGGAATTGTTTCAAAGAATTTTATTGATAATTTAGAAAAAAATTGGACTGCAACAAAATCTTATCAAAAATATCCAGAAATGTGTATTATTACAAACATGTCATATCACCCGCAGGTTTCTACAGCAGATGGCTTGAGATGAATTTCTCCGCCTACAAGGCTTCCGGACTTTGTCTGAGATAAACACATGTATAAGACTTAATAATAATAATAACTTATTTTTACTAATAATTAAAAATATTTGATTATGAATTAATATACAATATTATTAATGATAGTAATTTTGTTAAATTTAATATCTCGCAAACATTTGTTGTTGTTGTTGGTTGGTGTTTAATGGCGCAAAAGCAGGTGCGGCTAAGCTGCGCCAACCGCAAACATTTAAAACAGAAATTATTATTATAACAGTACTTCCTACTTTTTTAAAGCTATACAGTTGCATAAAAAAAAATCACTTTTATTTACAATTTGAATTTCATATCGGATTTGTAGTTGAGAAAATAAAAAACAAGGCTACGCTACTTTTTTATTCTAGTGTACATCTATAACACGAATGAGACAACAAGAGGAGAAATTTAACATAACTTATACAGAACATTTGACTTTGAACGGAAAATGCATCAGCATTAATATCGGTAATGATTATCGTTTTTCTGTTGTAAATAGATGTAGTTTGTTTTCGAAGCGTTGATAAATATGGCAGCAAGTAATTTATTGTCTTAAGTTGATTTTTTTTGTATTCTTTGTCAAACACAAGGCATTCTATTGATTGCCTCTATTCTATCTGTAAAATTAGATCGATTTGGATTTTAATAAAACTTTATATGACGTACTTAAAACTTCCATTAAATTAAAATTACATAAGGGAAACAAAACCCTGAATACGGTTTAAAGTTTTAGAGAAAAATATAACTTTAATTCATTTGATACAAATTCAAATCACTTAAAGCGAAAAAATAAAATCTATTTTCTTTTTTTGGTTGTTTTTGGGAGATTCTATACCCTGGAGCGGAAACAAGATCTCTAGCCGTGATCGTCTTTGAGTTGATCATCAATGGGCAAATCTGGCTGATAAGTCTTTAAAAAAAAATGATGAAACGCCGTCCCAGAGTCCCGTTGATGATAGCGCAAGGCGTGAATAGAAAATCATGCATTCTCAATATCTCCCCAGATTTTCATGTTGCAATTTTAACAAGTTTTACTTTTAACTTTTTGCCATTAAACTTTATTCAATATACATAAGTTTAAAAATAAAATTCAATGGAATTTCTCAACTCAGTTTTGGTCAATTTTATGATTGTTATTCATAGGAAACCTGGCCAGATATCGGGGACCAGCTACACTCCTCTGTCAGATGTTGAAAAATTTACCGAAAACAGAAGCAGCTTTCCCTTTTTTTGTAAGTTATTTTTACCGGACTTTTGTGAACATTTTCCTTTTTAGAATTTATACTAGTTATTTTAACTGCAGAAGAAGGATTAGATATTTGTTGAAAACCTTTCCAATGCTAATTTAAAATCTTCAAGTTAATTGTATTATTTATTATCTATTATACGGGTGATCAAGAAATAACAGGAGATGTTCGTGTTATGTACTGGAAGAAATAGAACAAAATTTGGCCACCATACACATTAAAGTATGCGGTTTCAATTAAGTCAAGAAAAAAAAATTATTACCAAACAACGCCGATAGGGAAATTTTGGCGGCGCGATCGAAAAATGCATCATGAAATTTGCATATACGGATACTTTGTGACACGATATCAAGGATAAAAGGAGGCGTTGCGGGAATTCTAGTCATTCTGCAAGAAGTCGCCCGTCGATGGCGTTGTCACTACGTGATCATGCCTTATTAGTCAAGCTGTTTTATCAGCGGGATGAAAATGCCAATGCTGCTCTTCCTGAATACCGGTGGTTAAAACAGTTACGTAGAGGACCGATGACCATAACTAACTTACAAAGAATGGTTGAAAAATTTGAAAGAACAGGAACTCTTGGTGTGCAACCAGGCCGAGGACGGAAACGTGTCAAGCAGAAACAAGTTGAAGAAGTTGCAACTGCGTTCAGGATCAGGCGATAGCTAATAAGCAGGATATCGGCACGTTTAATATCACGACAAACAGATATCCCGTTGTTAGTCAAGGCAACAAAGGAAAAATAGGGGAAATAATTCGTGTAAAAGCCAATTTTAGCAGTTGTAGGGGAAGGTGTTCTGAACAACATACTAAAAGTACTGATGGATGGGAGTGGAGCTAAGGGGTGGGTGGGGGTTTAAGGGTCCCTTTTTTCACTTTTTCGTGAATAACTAGAAAACTGCGGCCTATAGCAAAAAAATGTCCATGTACTAAATTAATTTACATAACATTCTCCACAAAAAAAGGTCCTATACACTTTTTCGCTGGGATGTATACATAAGGAGATATGGAGGGGAGAAAATGGACAATTTGGAAAAAATGTTTGTTTTGTTGTTAAAAATGGCTCGTATATTCCTCAATATGAAATTCACATTAATTGTCCTAATTATCTTCGAAATCCAAACTTCATCATCGTTGACGCTGTCTTCGATGGGGGCTCCGTTTGTGCACGAGCCGAAGCATACGCCGCAGACACTGGAGCAGGCAATGCCTGCTTTCCGGCACCCGCAGCGCACCTCACACCCAGTCGTGCATCGGCAAAATGTGGTGATGAGAATGGAGTCAGGTGCCACAGCATCGTTGGTTGTCACCGGCTATCGGATGCCATTGTCTCCCCTGGCCCAGCCCCATTGGGTGGGTGGTAGGGCGTTGCCGAGCCATTGTTGCAGCTGTAAAATTAATAAGACCAACATAAGTATTTAGCTCAAATAGATATTTGTAATGAAAACAAAACAGTATTTGACAACGATATGTAAATGAATGTACCTCCTTCTGCACGAGTGCTGCTTCGAAGCTCCTCTGGTAGAAGGAAGAGTGGCCATATCAGATTTCGGCTTCATCGATGCTCTGAAAAAAGCCGAGTACCGGAGTTTGTTGAGGTTTTGTTCGCGCTTGGAAAATCGCCAGAAACAGCTTCTCGCCAGCCTGTGCAATACTTCAGGTATGTTGACGGATCAGTGAAAATGTTTGAGATTTGTTGTGTCAGGCCAGGTTTAGCTCTGAACAGCTTAGCAATTTCTACTTTGCTCTTCCCATGGATCGCCGAGGTGGTGTAGCATCCGGAGAAGCAGTGGAGAAGGAGATTCGTCTTGTCGAATGGGAGCTGTTGAAGTTGTGGCACTGAAAACAATTTGATCTCCATCTTCCCACTCCTAGCTTCATAAAAAACACGTTAGTAGATGGTGGAGCCAATCCTATGCGGAGGACTATCAAGTTCACATTCTCCCAAACTATTTCAACAGTTGGGTGTACAGCAGCTTTATCCAACCCACACCTCGCAATAATGCCATCAGCAACATGCATCAGCAGTTACAACAGTTGTTTCAGTCCCTGCTGCTGTCATTTTCTCGGTGAGGAAGTGGATCAGTTTTGTTTTGAATGAAGTTTCTTTCATTGGCGAAAATCTACTTCTGTTGATGGTCGTGCTTTCATTACAGTTAATGTCAACCGAAACTTTTGTCAGCCCTCTTCGCTTCTGCTCTGCTCGTTTTGTGCTGTTGACATCACTGTAACCATCAAAAACTACCGTACAGTGTTGACCGTAATAATTCTGTACGTTGGCAAATTGAAGAAATGTTAGAGGACGGTTTCCACTTCATGCGCTGAAGAAGGGAACCATCATCTATCACATTGGTGCTTTGGGTGAGATCGAGAGTTACGTTGTTCTCTACTGCCAAAACATCCTAGAGGGATGACTTCTTCCCTTTTCTCATTCCAACCTCAAGGAACAGAGCCAGAGGGGATGGAGTTAATTCATAGGTTAATTCAAACAGCTCTGCCACATCTTGGTCGCTCTTTTTTTGCTATGACAGTTCTTTGGAAAATTGTCAGAGGGTTAACAGTAACTGTCTCACCATTGATTCCAACGAGATGATAGTTTTCGAAGATAATTAGGAATTCAACAATTGATGTGGATTTCATTTTTAGGAATATACGTGCCATTAACTAATCTTTATATGAAACAACGAGTCAAAGTCAGAATAGGGGAAAAATTGTCAGAGGGAAGTGGAATAGGGAGAGGGGTTAGACAAGGATGCCCTCTATCACCTACGCTGTTCAACATCTACTTGGAGGAGTTAGTGAAGAATTGTTTTCAGAACATGGGAGGGGTGATAGTAGGAGGAAGAAGAATAAAGTGCATAAGATTTGCTGATGATATAGCATTGTTAGCAGAAGAGGAGATGATACTAAGGGATATGCTACTGCAGCTGAATGACAGCTGTGAAAAATATGGAATGAAGATAAATATAAACAAGACAAAGACTATGGTTATCGGAAGAAAGACAAAGAAGATAAACATAAGTATTCGGAATGAGACATTGGAACAAGTGAACAACTTTAAATATTTAGGGTGTACTATAAGTGAAGATATGAGATGCTGCCAAGAAGTCAAGAGGAGGATAGCAATAGCAAAGGAGGCTTTTAATAGGAAAAGGAGCATCTTCTGCGGACCTCTGGAAAAAGAACTAAGGAAGAGACTAGTGAAGTGCTTTGTGGGGAGTGTGGCATTGTATGGGGCAGAAACATGGACATTACGACGCAGTGAAGAGAAACGACTAGAAGCATTTGAAATGTGGATATGGAGAAGAATGGAGCATGTGAAATGGACAGACAAAATAAGAAATGAAGCTGTGCTAGAAAGAGTGGGTGAAGAAAGAATAATGCTGAAACTGATCAGGAAGAGAAAAAGAAACTGGTTGGGTCACTGGCTGAGAAGAAACTCCCTAATGAAGGATGCACTGGAAGGAATGGTGAACGGTAAAAAAGTTCGAGGCAGAAGAAGATTTAAGATGATCGACAACATTATGATAAATGGATCTTATGTGGAGACGAAGAGAAAGGCAGAAAATAGGAAAGATTGGAGAATGCTGGGTTTGCAGTGAAGGACCTGCCCTTGGCAGAGAACTATGAATGAATGACGTGCCATTTTTAAGAAAAACATTAATTTTTTACAAATTGTCCATTTTCCCCCTCCATATCTCCTTATTTATAAATTCCAACGAAAAAGTGTATAGGATCTTTTTTGTAGAGAATTGTATGTAGATTAATTTAGTGTAAGGACATTTTTTTGCTATAGGCCGCAGTTTTCTAGTTATTCACGAAAAAGTGAAAAAAGGGAACTTTAAACCCCCTCCCACCCCTTAGCTCCACCCCCACTCATCAGTACTTTTAGTATGTTGTTCAGGACACCTTCTCCTACAACTGTGCCAAAATTGGCTTTTACACGAATTATTTCCCCTATTCGGCCTTTTTTGGTCTTTGTTGCCTGGACTATGTCGACGGTGCAAAAGATATTGCATAAGATCCTGAAATTTTATCTGTGTAAGATAACACCCATTCAAGAATTGCTCCCAGAGGACAGAAATACCCGATTAGAGTTTGCTTTGAGATTTTTGGCTCGACTGGAAGTGGCCGTAGCGGATATTATGGAGCGATGAAGCTCACTTCCATGTGCATGGTGATATCAACACATACAACTGCCGTATTCGGGCTGATACAAATCCACACGTTGGTCAAGAGATCCTCTTATATTCGCCGAAAGTCCCAGTTTGATGTGGGTTCACTGCTTCTTTTATCATCGACCCGTGCTTTTATAAGAAGTTGGTAGAAATGGACTAGTGACTTGTTCTGTCAATTCCGACAGGTATGCCACTATGCTCGAGAACTTTGTGATACCTCAACTGCAGCAAAGAAATTGTATCGATTCTATCATTTTCATGCAAGATGTGCGACACCGCACATCGGACGTCGGGTGAAGGACGTCCTGCGTCAACATTCCACAGACGCTAGAGTAATTAGTCGCGCATTTCCCATGAATTGGCCTCCGAGGTCCCCTGATCTAAATCCTTGCGATTTCTGGTTGTGGGACTACCTGAAAAGCATTGTGTATCAAGGACATGTTCCTGACATTCCTACCTTAAAAGATCAAATAACGTTACATGTCAGATGAATAAATGCCGATATGCTGCGAGCCACTGTCGAAAACCTCGTGTACCACATGCAGTTAGTGGAACATCAGGCTGGTGGTCACCTTGAGCCAAATTTGTAGGTTGCTATAATAAACGTTTTTCATTGGTATTTGATGTGTTGTTATTTACTGTTTCCATTGGCAGTTATGTATTCTTTTTTCAAACATTATGCGCTTGCAGTGCCAGAATTTCCAGGTGGAATCGTCGGTTCTAATGTAAGGCTATCTGTTCACTTCGTTAAGGTCCGAGGTCCGAAAAACGCTCAAAACTGATGCAATGACTTGTCCGGGGTACGAAGTTTTGCTGGTCTGTAGGCATTAGTCTACGGCAATGTGCTCTCATTTTCACATATCCGGATATTTGAAGAGCGTTCTTAAGATGCAACAAATCTCCAGGCTGCGAAACTATGACTGAGTCCAGATCTTACATTTGCAATAGTGAGTAATTGGAAGGGCAGCTAGGTTGTCTCGCTGCTTGCCTTTCTTGCAGGCCCACTCCCACTGTGTCTTATCTTCCAATATCACATCAAAGTATTGTCATCCGTAGTGATGTCACCTGATGCAGGAGGCGTTGAGATGTCTCGGAAACATCTGCCGAAAATCAACAAGATTAAGGCTGCGTCTATAAAATGTTATCGGTTATGGTTACAACCCTCCGAGCAACCAGGCCGTCTATAAAATAAACCGGTTACTCCAGCCAACCAGCGACCGCGTCTACAAACACAAACCAGATTTGCGGTTGAAGTAACCATGGTTACTTTTTTTGCAACCAGGTAAGGAGGTGGGTTACTCCTTTCGTAGCAGACGACGTTCTTCACCAGCAGCAGACAATGCAATAAACCAAACTCAATTCCATAATTTTTTTTTTTTTAGACTTGCAATTTCGCTTTCTATTAAATTTTTTTTTTTTTATTTATTTATTTTAGACTTGCAATTTCGCTTTCTATTAAATTTATTTTTTTTTATTTATTTATTTTAGACTTGCAATTTCGCTTCTATTAAATTTATTTTATTTTTTTTATTTATTTATTTTCGATTTCCAATTTCGCTTCATTAAATTTAATTCTTTTTCTTTTTAGACTTGCAATTTCACTTCTATTAATTTAATTTTTTTAACTTCGCTCTGCTTCTTAAAAGAATAGTGAATATATTCCTACTTCTCAATTTCAATGGCAGTGTGATTGCTTCATTAATGACAAGCAACTAAAAATAAAGTAACTATACTTTTATGCAACACAGACAAGTAAAAAAACTACATTACTTATTTTAATTTTTTAATTTATTTTCATTTTTCGTTGATTTATTTTTAATCTTTTTTTTTATTTTTTTATTTTATTTTATTTTATTTTATGTGAAATTTTAATTTATCATGTATCGAAGCAGTAAAATTGGTTTTAAGTGTAGTCTAAAATTATAATTTCAATATAGGCCACTTTACATAATTCAGAAGATGATCCACGTACATTTGATCCAAACTTGGGAATTCCATTGCTACAGGGTCAGATGGGAGTTTGGTCAATTCATGTAAGAAAGGTTGGTATTTAATTCTATAAGCATAATAAAAGTCACAATAATACAGATAAACATTACATTACAACACTTATAAAATATAATAATGCAATGACAATATCAATATTCTACGAGATAAGTAGAGTGTCAACTCTTTTACATGATATAATTAATTATATTACAATTTCCTATATTCCTTTTTAATGATATTCTTTATATGAATCATGTATGTAGCTACATTTGAACACTTTATAGAATTATAAAAATATATGGAGTAACTGTTTTCGACCATCAAGACAAATACGATAGCAGGTGATTATTACTAAATATAAATTCTCAGACTTTTGGTAAATATCCACATGACAGCCAAATCCATTTCTTACTCCATCAGGTCTTCAGTGAAATAAGTATTCAGCTGTTCATTATTCACTAATTGATTCATTAATTAATAAAAAGCCAATTTAAAATGCTATGAGATGCTATTATTTGTACAAGATTCAATTATTGCCAGAAGTTTCTTAAGTGCCAGTGCACTGTGCCACAGAAATACATTTCTTTAGAAATATGTTCATTCCCTGTGGGCACAGTCAAGATCGTACATGTTTACAGCCTACTTTAGAATCGACTTCTAAAAGTTCTTTATCTGCTATAGACTCCATCATCTGCTTAAACCAAACATGTTTTGATGAGCTTGGATATTGGAGAAGGAAACAGATGAAACTGCGTGATGAATGCTTTGGTGTTTGTTACATGCAAGTCAACTAAACGTCTGATATCTACTTTGTTGAATTACTCTTTTATTACTAATCCTCATATTTTGTGAAACTGTACTTCAATTTAATTTAACTAAAGTGTACATGTTCCCTTTTGCTATCCCATAGAAGTTTGATGTATCATATCTTTGTTCTCGAAAGTATCCTATTTTAAATAATATTTTGATTATAGGAAGTTACTAACTGTCTTTCTATTCTCACACTAGATTGTTGCTAATCGTCACTCTAACTGCAAAACCTCGTAACTTCATTTTTGTCAGTTTACATTTTATGTGGTAAAACAATAGCCTGAGCCATCCTCCATGTACTTGCAAAAGCTCGTAACATTCAAGCAATTGGAAGACCTCTAAATAGTCACGTGGCAAAAACTCACATCCAATCAGGCAAACCTTTCTGACATCGTATTTTGTTTCTCCTGAGAAATTTGCCAAAAGTCACTTACGAGGTTTTGCATTAGGGCGACTTAATGTTATGCACTTTGACACATTCATTTTTTAATTATCATTTTGTTTTAAACAAAATTAAAACTGTAAAGTGATGTACTGCACATGGTGTAAATTTTGAAAAAAAACAAACAAACAAACAAACAATTAACATAATTCCACTTTAATTTCAGAGACAGTATTTGAATCGAACAAACTTACCATGTGATGATGGAGAAACTGTGGCTAAATGTCGAAGTCAATGTTATGACTTTTTAATGGAACAAAACACATCTTGCAGGTAATTAAAGAAAACATTCTAAACATTATCTGCTTTGGGTTAACTTAAACTTTAAATCTTAGAAAATGTAAAAACTTTTTTTTAAATTAAAATGATTTTGAAAGAAGCCAACTTTTTAATTTAAAAGACGCTTGGACATATGATTTTAAAAGAAGACAGCTTTGAAATTGGATAGCTAAGTTAAAGAACGTAATTTTAAAATAATTTTAATTTTAAAATTTAAAATTAAAGGCAGTGATTTATTTGATTTAAAGTTTTAAACTTTGAAATTGAAGACTGTGTTTTATTTGTTTTTTTTAAATTTAATTTGATTCATGCTTCGGATTTCACGTTTTTATTTGTTGACGTGGTTCACGTTCTTTTGAAAGTTCTTGATTATTTTTAGTTTATTTGTTTTTGAAATTGGGAAGGAGAGAATGGTTCTCTTCCCAAAAAAGCTTGAAAAAAGTTGGGCCGATAAGGCCAACGAAATATTGCTGAAATGCTGAGATATATATGGAGTTTTTAGGAATTAAAACAATTATATGAGGTTTATTATATCAATACAAAAAATATATATTTTTAAATCTTCAACTTTGAATTTTATCATACATACATTTTAAATCATACATATATTTTAAATCATATATATATTTTAAATCATACATACATTTTAAAATTTTGAAGTTTTGAATTCAAAATTACTTAAATATAAATATCTTAAAAAGTATTCAAAAAAATCCTATTTACATAGATAAATTATTAAAACAGAAACAAAAAGTAAAGCTTTATGAAAGTAAATGAAAGGTTACATTGTGAAAGAGTTACATTGTGAATTCTTTTAAAATGTAACTCATTCACTAAATTAATAAATTTGAAGTGCTTAGCTTTTCTACTATCTTGTTGTATGAATTCCATGTTTGCAAACTTGAGAATGTAATGTACTCTCACCTTTACAAATGTCAAGTAAAGACTACTTCACCACAGCACTCATCAATAAATTTTACTTTGTATAGATGACTCAGTAATTGAGACCCAAGCATGGTGGTGTGAATGATTTTTGGAATTTGTTCCATTAGAATTCCCTCACACTTTGAAAGGTAAATCTTCTAACATTTCAGAACAGACATGCAATTTAGAACCAGAATTATAAAATTTTAGATTGATTAAAGATTTGTTTGTAGCATTGTATAACTTTTCACATAATCTGCTTTGACAGATCTAGCATGAATGTATTTCAAGAACTTGTTTCAGAACAAAACCAAATACATACAGTTTTGCATTTACTTCTGCTATATCATGATGTATATCATTGATATTAATGCCCACAAGTGGTAACATATTAGTTTCAAGCACCGTTGGTGCGGGTTTTATGGAAAGACAATTCCTTTTTTTGAGTCGCAAAATGACCTGTTTCCCCATCAATAGTGGCAGTATTATCTGTATTTATTGGTTTTAGGAAGGAGTTTAGGAATGCATGCTACAAGCAATAATAAACATACGAGGAGTAGGATTGCTAAATGCCTTCCTTTTTGTCTCATAAACGACACGCAGTTTTCTAAGGGATCTTAAGTCGTTCTCCTTGTAAAAAGAAATGTGAAGGAGTAATTGATGTGAATATGCTCCCATATCCCAAAACATGCCTAAATATTCAACAACCATACATCTTTAGATTTAATTCTTTTTGTAACATTACTTTCACTCGTGAAATCATGAAACTGTCATGACAAAATCCAGTGTTTTATTTCCGACAGAAACTTTAAATTTCCTGACTTTTCTGACAATGCTCTTCTTCTTTCAATAGGACAACTGATGGATGAACTATTAAAACATTCAAACAAATAATTTTTTTTTTTAATTTTGAGATACCTAAGGCGTTTTTAGGCATTAAACCCTGTGTGAACCCAAAGTTTAATTGTACAAGATACTGAATAGTGAACAGGCAAATTTAACCTTCATTTTTGTAAAAGCAGATAGCTCTACAGCTTGCCTGATTAGCATTGGTATATTTTATCAATTTTATAGAGTTTAGCAATTCTGTTCCAAGGGGCAACACCTTCTTCGACATTTTCTTGTTTGAAGGACATTTGGTACCTATTCAAGTTGTTTCTAACACTTTTTCAAAGATGAGGGGAAATCAAAAACACAAAAAACTTATTTGTCCCTATCTGAATACATGGCCGATCAACATAAATTTTATATCCTTGTGAAACTTCAGAAAATTTGATCCTTGATCAGTCACCATTGCCTTCACTGTTAATCTGTAATAATTTATGAAGTTTGTCTATATACAGCTGAAATATTTTTTTGAGATTCGATGCCCTGACAGTTACATTAGAAAAATAATAAGCAACGGGTTGTTTATATTTATAATTAAGCTCTGCAATCATTACAACTAATACAGTGTTAGCAACTCTGTTAGTAGTTTCCACTTCCCCAAACTCCTCCACAAAAATACGTATGACACAGAACTCATTATTAAAAACTTCATCCATTGATAAAGCTACCAATCGTTCTTTATCATTAAGTCAGCTGTTTCCTCTTTTAATAAATTCATTATGTTATCATTGATACCTGACTGCACTTTAAGTCCTTTAATCCACTTTTCTAAAGTTGAGATACTTAGAAGGTGAACTTGTTCTGCAATGAATTCATATGCAGGTCTGTTTTAAAATAATAAACTTAAAGCTAAGAGTTTATCTTCTTCACTTCATCCTCTACTATGTTTACTGCATTTCCCGATTTTCATTTGATTCACAAATAATTGCACTGAATTGTCTCTCAAATAGTCCTGCTGCTTACTCTTTCCACGTGTTCTGTTGGAATCACTTTTGCTTTTATTTACCTATACCTTCATATCTTTGTACTTTTTTCTCAGCCTACTCATCTCATTAATTTTTGAGCGCAAGACAGTTTTCAGTCTGATTATTTCTTCACTGTCCTTTCTCTGCTGATACTACTGATGCATGAATGTTGTTCTACATCTACAGGGGCATCTTCAAAGCCAAAGATTTCATTTGGCAAATTTTCAGCTGTAAGACAAAATTACCAATTCAATTTATGATAACGTTCATCACTAATCTTCCTTACTCCTTAAATAACGTTATTTCGAGAAATCTAACCGTTTCTCTTCATTAGGTTGAAAAAAGAAATATTTCTTTCTACAAGATCCAAATAATAGACATGAGATGTTATACGTTTTACAATATAATTTTTACAATACAAGTATTAAATAACAATCAACAAGAAATGTTCAATAATAAATATGAAATGTTATACGGTTTATAATACAAATATATAATAAAGTATTGTTGGAATTCATATCGTATTGTTAGTATTTCTAATTAACATTCTTTAAGCATTCAAATATAATTTAATTCTGAAGGTGAAATATTTAACGTGTCGGATACTACATTATCGGCAAGCCAACTAAATCGACACTTTTGAATAAACCCCTCTCAAAAGGATAAAAAAACTAAAAACATTTAATAAATTTAAAAAATCCCATCATGACGTTTCGAGACTCTATGGGCAGTTCTCTTTTTCAAATTAAAAAATAAAAATTAAAAATTAAAAACAAATTAACCCCTACCCTAAAACATGTCCTTCCTGTCAGGGATTGGTTGAAAAAGTAATTGAGGAGACACGAGTTCAGAAAATTTCTTTGGAAGCGCCTCCACCTGGCGGAGAACTAGGTTAATGATGATAAAAACGCTTTTACTCCAACCTTTACCTAATTTTTTTTTTTTTTTAAATAATTAATTTATGGGATCTTCTGCGATTCTAGTAGTGCCCGCAGCCATGAATGCTTTTACGTGGGCCAGACAAAAAGGGAATTAGACGCCCGGGTAAAGGAGCACATCAACGCGATAAGTGTGGGCAATTCCGTATATCATACCGCGGCCCACTGTTGCTCCAAGGGGCACGGTATTAGGAACAAGAACGTGGTAATATTTGGATCGTACAGAGATCATTACCTTCGCAAATTTTTTGAGTCAGGGGTGATTAAGACCTCAGGATGTTACAATCAAGAGCTCTCCACTCGCAACGTCCTG